>JAAEAF010010105.1:0-28883 GCA_011037195.1 Triatoma infestans
ATGTATTGTATGTATGTATGTATTGTATGTATGTATGTATTGTATGTATGTATGTATTGTATGTATGTATGTATTGTATGTCTGTATGTATTGTATGTATGTATGTATTGTATGTATGTATGTATTGTATGTATGTATGTATGTATGTATGTATTGTATGTATGTATTGTATGTATGTATGTATGTATGAATGTATGTATGTATTGTATGTATGTATGTATGTATGTATGTAGTATGTATGTATGTATGTATGTATGTATGTATGTATGTATGTATGTATGTATGTATGTATGTATGTATGTATGTATGTATGTATGTATGTATGTATGTATGTATGTATGTACACTTTCTAAGTAGATTTTATCTTGTATTGTTAATTAGTAGGCACGGAATTATAATTTGAATATAATATTATCTTTGGAATTTTTATATTTCTTATGTTTCTAACGTCTTTTTAGGAAACATAAGAAACCATCATTTTATAAGGATTCTACTTTTATATGACTTATTAATATTGCAACTAGGGTATACCCTTAAATAAATAAATATTGCTGTCTTGGAATAATTTAAAAATGTACTAAATGCAATTACCATTGCAAGTTAAACAGAAATGATGACAGTTGGCACAACCATTTGAAGTGGAATACATATTTCTGGGACAATGGAGCCGACATTGTCCTCGAGCTAGCATGCGACCAGCAACACAAGAAACGCATTCATCTTTCCTTCCACCATAACAGCTAAGGCAACCTGGCCAACATCTTTTACAGCTGCTCCCTATGTGGTACCACCTGTAATAATAAAAGATCTTTAAAACCTGCATATGTGACTGATAGAATCTCGAGCAGGGCAGTACAATCGCTTCTCGCAGGCCCGCTCATACAGTTTGCCCACATCATACAAAAAGTTCTCCAAGCAAACTTATGAATATATACAATGCAGCTATAGATATTGTGGGATTCGTTGTATTTGAATAAGTATTTCTTGTGGAATTCGTTGTATTTGAATAAGTATTTCTTGGCCGAAGGAACTTTGGTTATTAGTGTGGACTGTAGTAAAATTGGACACATGGAAGGAGCAACGATGAGGCATCTTAGGGTTTGGAACTTTAATGGTTTCGATTCTGTTAGCATTGGCTCTCACTGTTATTTCTCATAGTTCTAGTTTCAAACAGTGTGATTTTATCGCCTGTGTTTGGAAAACATCTGTTCAAATCTAAATTTCGATTGAATGAGCTTCGTTTAGGTTTAGCTTTAATAAATAAAGATCGAGATAATTTTATAAAGACTATTAATAGTGGGTGCCCGAAGGATGGAGAGCTAAGCCAATATGGTTCTTAAAAAAATCCCCCCTTATAAAAATTAGATTTTATACATTTTTTATTCAGTAAAGAGAAGCTTATAAAGTAAGGTTCGTTCTGGTATTAGAAAAATTTGATGTGAAACACTCACCCGACTTTCTTTTACTGCAATTTACATAGTTTTGATTTATACAGGTACTTATTACTAATTACAAATTTCACGTATAATTGAAAATGTATACATATGCATCCGAAATATAACATAAAAGTCGTACTTCCGGACCAGGGCTCTCCGAGTTACGAGTCCAGCGCGCCACCACTGAGCTAATTTCGTCCCTGTCATTAGTCCTGCCTCATAGTCACGATTACTTGCAAACATTTCTGGTACATTTCACCAGTTTCCAAAGAAATCTGCTACCAGTGTCCTGAACCAACTCAATTAAAATGCTCTTGGTTTCATCATTATCTTCAAACTGCTGCGATAGAAGATATGGGAAAGGTGGTCAAAAATTTCCCAGCGAAATTATTACAATATTTCAACAGTTCGGAGGGCAGTGTGGGGTTGAGCATTATCATGCGAAAACACGATCCTACGGTCACCAAGTTGTGGACAGCCCGTGTAAGTTTCTCAGCGGAATACAATAGGCTTCGGCATTAAGGTCTTCCATGTTCAAGAAAATTAACAATTCCCTACCCCTGTATAAGAGACAGATGTTTCTTGAGACCTAAGTGGACAAGATTTTTCTTGCGGAATGTACTTGCTAACTTTATTTAAGATGAATGCTGCCACTGCATCGATAATTGCTTTGTCCCAGCGTTTAGTGTCAACGTGTGTTTAGATCTCATACACATGACGATGTGACCATACTAATTATCTTCCTCATTTTGATCTGTAGAACGATTCTGTATGTGTGCCTCGATTAGCATTTTTGACGCCCATCTGGCACACAATTTTTTCTATTCTAGTTTCAATCACAATGTTATAAATTTCGGGAAAACTTTGTAAATTTGAAAACAATTCTCATTCGTGAAACCTCGATCTTCCCGTACTTTTGTGTTCACTTTTCTACCAAATTGTCTTTTGTGGGTCGTCCCGAAACAGATATCATTGCCTAACCTTACTTACTTGCCACAACATCTGACCTTAGATCTCATACACGTGACGATGTGACCAAACAAATTAGCTTCACAAATTTCACAGTATGTACTTCAATTGTCGGGATTACTTAGTGATGCATTCATTTTAAATTAATCATATGGGTATGAAACACGAATTTGATTACTAGCCGACATTTAGCTACTGAATTACGTAATGCTATTTCGCATTCACTCTCGCGCTTTCCAGTTTCTGTTGGCAGCAATTTCAAAATGAACCTTACTTTAACATGCTTCGAAAACATGTTAAAGTAAGAAAACATGTTAAAGAACATGCTTCTTATTATAATGACCTTAATCAGACATAGAAAGATTATATTTCTTACCCAGGATCACAGCTGGATACGCAAGTAGAATTTTGTATATAGAAGCCAGGAGGACATTCACTGCACTGTCCATTTTTACAGGTTATATCTCGTGAAGAAGGCAGACAATCGGTAATTTTGCCTCCAATACAGGTGTCACATGATGGGTGGCAGGGAGCACATCTTGATTGTATAAACACATAATAGATGTAATTATACTGATGTAATAGATGTTGAGGAACGGATGGGAGACAAACAGTCATTCTTACCGTTGATGATGATTCAAATAAGTGCCGGCAGGACATGATGCCAAACAGGAATTACTGTAATGAACAAGATGTGAGTCACAGGATGAACATAAATTTGGTCCATCCTGGCAGCTGGCACATGTTTCATGACAGCTGATACATCTTTTTGTTTCGATATCTAAAACAAACAAAATATATTACTTATGTAAAATCTTCGATGTCCCAGGAAAATTCAGAATCTAAAAGGAGTGAACAACCCAATCAATTGATCGGTCAATTTTAATTTTCATTCAAACTTGATACTTCCAGTTTTTGATTTGATTGGGCTCGCTGTTCTGGATTCCATATGAAAATTTATTCCATCAGAGCCGCTTCTTCTTTTTGATCAGGGTTTCAAGCGTCCGCCTCATTAAGATGATTTAGAAAACAGAGTTAGATAAGCACTATTATTCACAGTAAAGCGCAGTCACATACCTGCTCCGAAATGGATGTTAGTTGAAACTGTTCGATGGGCATATAAAGAAGAAGCAGTCTGTTATGGAAAAAATACCTGTTTGTTATCGCATTAAATAAAATATAGAACTTTAAATGATAAAATTGGCATTTAATGAAGAAAGAAAAGGATTAAAGTACTCGTACAACCTTACCTTGCTAAATTGGAATTTAAAAGTTTACTAAATTTTAATTGTCCTTATTATTATGTATATGGACCATGAGCATTAAACTGAAATAGCAGTTCAGAGATAAACATAACAACGCAGTTCCCCCAGAAAATAGATAAAATCGATTTTTCAGAAACCAATGTTTCAAATAAATGTTTAATATATGCAATTAATGCACCACTTGTGAAGAAAATCGTTAGAGCCAATACAATCGTTTGACGAAATTCGTTCAGTGAATTCGTATTTTCGGTTCGGTGCATCTGCAGTTTTAGTTTTGGGTATTATTTTATTCACATACGCAAAACATTAGCAAAAAATATATATATATTTTTTCATCTTCAAGGAACTTCAAAACAAATATTATGATGAAAATTTGTTTATTTATTTGAAATTTACAACTGCACGTTCAAAATACAATAAGTAAATGTATAGTATAAAGAAAATTTGGCGTGATGATCTTGAATGGTAATCAACCAGTGACGAATACCATTAAGTAATTATAGGTCGCGGGGCCATCGACGCTTTAAGCGTCGTTATATGTTTCCTGGGTGGGTTTGAGATGAGAGTTCCTGGACTAGAGGGTTATCTGTTGTAGATAGATGCGGCAAGGGTGTAGACGAGGGAATGTTGAGGTCAGTGCATAAGGTGAGATTGGATTCATAGTAGGGACAATCTGTGATATGTCGGAGGATTTTTGATTGGAGGTTTGGATTCGGTTCAGGTTGAACGCTTTGCCGTCCCGTACAGTTCTAGTCCATATGTCCATAGTAAGCATGTGTATAATAGTCTTTTATTCGAAAGAGATAATTTAGAGCGATTACGAGGAGTCTATGGAAGAGCCGAAAACGATTTTTGAGGTCGCAGAGTTTGAGTCGTGTGTGAGGATTCCATATAAGTATATTGTCTAGGTACAGTCAAAGATAACGCACATGTCAGCAGGTGGGATGGGTCTTCCACCTGCATTTAGGTAGATAGGAGGGAGGGTTTTATGTTTTAAGATGAATGTAGTGTATTTGCATTTATTTATATTTACTTTGATTTTCCACTTAGTAAGCCAAGTTTCAAGTAGTGTGAGATGAGATTGAAGCGAACGGAGAGCAGTAACAGGGGTTGGATATGGTTGGATATGCATAATTGTTTAGAGATCGGATATCGTGTAAGACACGACCGCGGGGATTGGAGACTTGACTGCCCCAGTAGGGATGTTTTGCGTTATAGAGGCCACCACAAATGAAGTTAGGACTGCGTGATTGGAAGAATATAGTAAATTGGGTATAGCTGATGGTTTTGTTTGGGGGCAATATACAGCTGCTAGGGGGGCGGGTGTTGGTGTATTGGTTATGAGCATGGACTTGTGAGTGGGAGGACCCCAGTTCGAGTCCAGCGATAATAACTAATTTTATATTTGTTTAAAAATGTTAACAGTAAAGTAGGTGCTTCCGCCCCGTCCACGACACCTAATTTGTTAGTTGGACGTTAAGCCCGCCTGAAAAAATAGGCATTACTTTACTTTACTTTTTACTTTTTACAGCTGCTAGGGTATAACGAAAGGATGGCATTGCAAGGAAACTGCAGTGGATTGGACACAGTTGAGCGATTAGAAGGCATTAGAAAATGAGATAATGATTTACGTATAAGGATAGCTGTGCCACCATGTGCGGTACCATCCGGGTGATCGGTCCTGTATGTTGTATAGTAGGAATGTGAAAATAGGATCGGTCTGTGAAGTGAGTTTCAGAAATGAGCGCAACGTCTATTCGTCTGTCATGTAATAGCACGTCTAGTTCTTGTATGTGATTGTTAAGTTCGTTATCGTTCCATAAAAGGATTATTAGAGAATTCTGGGTTGCAGGCATTAAGGTTTGAGACGGGGGAGGAGATTGTTTACAACAGATGTGAGGAGTGAGATAAGAGGTGTGATTAAAGATTTGAATTCATTGATAAAGGAGGTCAGAACATTGGTAATGTCTGCTGAGGATTGTGGTGGTTGAGGAATGTGTGAGAGTTGTGTGGATGGACCCGCGACCACTTGCGCAAATGACGTTGAGCCTATCCTCCTCTTGGTTATATATTGATGAAGTGGCGGGAATTACGCCTTCTGATGTTGGAATTGGTCTTAATTTGACTTCGCAGGAGCTGAAGGGTGCTCGTAAACTGACGTGTTCTTCTTGACTGGACTATTTCTTTGTATACAAGGCATCCTTTTTAATTTGCACGATGCTCTCCATTACAAAGTACACAGGATGGCGAGGTGTCTCGCAGTTTGCCGCAAAGGGTCGTAATATGAATTCCTGCACATTTGACGCATTTGGGAGGATGGCCGTATTCCTGGCACCTTTTACACTGCAGAGTGTTTCTCCGCTTCTCTTCCACTTTGATTTTTGTGTAAAATAGTGACTGAAGGTTGAAAATGTCTTGATTATTGGCCTGCGGTTCTAAGTCAACGAAGAACATAGGAAATGTCTGTCTTGTGACTGGGTGGATTACAGGAGAGACTCTTCTGATTCTGTGACCGAGTTCCGTCAGCTCCTTTTTGATCATATCCAAAAAGTCTTGGTGTAGATGCCTTTTTACAATGCGGTAGAACCTTTCTTCATTTATCTGATAGATATGATATTCAGATTTCTTATCGTTTTAGTATTTAATTATTTTTCTATAGTCGCCTGGTGTATTTGAATTGATAATGATATTAGTAACTCTTGATTTACAAAAAAAATTGTCTCTTCCCACTAGCTGACAAATGCGTTACAAAGGTCTGTATAATTAAGTACATTTTTAAAGTAAAATGGAGGAGGTCTTCTTGTCTTTGGAGTACCTATATGATTGGTTTCCATTGAGTCTGAAACCGAAAGTATTGCAAATGGGTTTTTCGTAAGAATGCCGGGTGGAGCTGTAACGTTTAGTTGATCTGTGGCCTTAGTTGTGGAAGTTGATAGCGCATTTTCTATACTTTGTTCTCTAGACACATATATAATTTTTTTCTGAGTTTGCCTTTTGAACTTCTTTGTTTTTGAGGGAGAATTGTTTGCATAATTAGGTCTCTTCAAATCTTGTTTTGAAGTTGATAATTCATCCGAAGATAAATCTCCTGTTTCGCCCATTCTTTAGTAATCAATTAATGTTAAAGCCTCGATTAATTTAGAAAAGAGTAATTTTTAAATTTCCAGTTTAATGTAATTCAAACAATCCCCATTGCTGCAGTGTACTACATCAAACAAGAGGACTTTGGACGTTTAAAGTTGAGCGGAGCTATAGTAGTCTTGGCCAAGCTGTACTAGTTAACTTATCTGTTTTTTGTCTGTCGGCAGCTCAGCTGGATGCAGTTGGAAAATTATAGTTATCATTGCTTGATTAGTTTCGTTCTCTCTGCGGTCTTACCGCCCACCAAAGAATATTTCCGTCACCAGGACGCTCAGTCGCCCATTCAGCGCCCAGCCGCTACCAAGAGCCCCGTCGCTTTATACTCTTCTAGCTCATTCTACAGGCAAATATAATTTCGTATATGCCGGCCGGCACGAGCCACTGGTTCCCAACATTAAAATATTTAATTAACTAGGAGCTTCGAATTGGATCCGGAAAAAAGTAATGACATAAATTTGTACCGGTAATATAAAATTCAGTTCAATCTTTCGTAATATGTGCTCTGCCCATAGTAAAAATTACAATTTATGTCATTTATATTATTTCTATTAATTTATTGATTATTGAAAATAATAAAATGAATTGTAATTTTGTGACTAATGGTTGGTTTTCCCTTATTTTCTAATACAGTCCATTTTCTTTTGACCAAGTAACCAGTTCGCAATTCCTAAGGCTTCACGGCGAATGTTTTTAACTTTTGCGAGAGCCTTAACAATTAATGTGAAATAATTAAGAGAAAACAAAATAATAATGGAGAAAAATAAACGACAAGTATACAAATAAATTAGTTTTTAAAGTCTATAAGTGAAAATAAAAAAAAAAAAAGCAGCCTTTATTATAAAAATTAAAGAATATAACAAAAACCTACCGCAATAAAATTTCTAGTCTTTTTGGCTGATTGATGTGCGGCCAAGGGTGCTGCTCCTCCCTCCACTACTAACAACACTATCACCACTACTATATGTTCTACTTACATTAAACAAGTTCTAACTTACGAATTATTATTTTTTTTAAATAATAATAAACAACGTTAAACGTCACTAATTAATAAGAAAATATTCCACAGAAAATTACTGTTCACTGTTGGAAAGAAAATAACTTTAGTAAAAGCACACAACCAAGAAAATTGTGAGTATAAATGGGAGAGATGTTGATTTCACCAAGGCCAATCAAGAACTCATGATGAAAATTTAAATTCTAAAATTTGATGATCGCTGTACTTCCTCTTATAGCAAAAAGAGAGGGTAAAATATGAATTAAAGTCTAAATAGTTTAATGGAGCAAATATTACCTTGATAATATGTATGTGGACAAGAATGTATACATAACGCAAGGTCAGTGATATAATAAAGATGTGAGGCGCATGTAAGACAGTTATGGTATCCCGGCCCTGTACACGTGCGACAGTCACTGTGGCATTGCAGACAAATTCCATTAGAACAGTAGTACCCTTCGTCAGGACAACTTGCTACACAACTTCTGAAATACAAAAATATACATTTATTTCAATAATTAAATAATACCAAACTGCATTTTGGAATTTATATCTAACACATAACATTGGGGAATGCATCAACATCTGCAAACGCCATGTTTATACACCGACAATTAAGAATGTACTATGCGAGCTATTATCTTTCGGAGAAATATCTTGCGGTCGGCTGTTGCCAGGGTGTTTAGGAGGCATTTCTAACGCATAGTAAAATATAAAATACTTGAAAAACACTTGAGTTTCCGGGTTGAGACCGCGTAAGTGGTTTGCTAGAAACCGACTTTTCGTCCATATTGCAATGAGCCGCTTCAGGGTCGTCACATATGGCGGAGGAAAGAGCCATGCCCCTTCTCTACCAAGGTTCATTGCTTTATTGGCTTGTACTGAGATGTAGCGACCCTCAAGAGGCGCACTGCAATATGGGCGAAACGTTCGTTTCTAGCAAACCACTAGCTTCTAGAAACTTAAAAGATCATATAAAATACTTGCACTATTCAAATTTCATCGGGAGATATGAATAACAATGAGTATTATTCTTCGGTGTATGGTACAAAGACCTTGAAAATATGTTATGCTTCCACTGGTGCCAGAATGAGACTCTCTCAACCTACCACATCTCTTCCATGTGTATTTCTCTAAGAAATGTCATGATAAGAAAACGGTCTAGGAAAGATTGGCTCCTCCTCCCATATCCGGTAAGCACTTAGGCTTTTAAACAGCGTCTCGCAGGAATGGAGTCTCCTTTATCAACATAGAACCTTATGGGCCAGCTTTTTCAAACGATACATTTCCTCAGACTGATGCACCTCTCAGATCTTTTCCGGTTGTGGCTGCCTACTAATAGAAGAGTGTAAGCTGAGACATGGGAGGGTTCACCAGGGAATGCTCTCTTGGGTTACTCCTCATTTCTAAGTTTATATATATCATTGCCAGATTGTTTATCCTAACCTGGGACTTTCCCTAGCATCCTAAAGGAATGAAAGGATTTTACTGATCTTGCTGAAACGTTCCTAAACATTTCGAATTGATAATCCATAAACTTCATACAAAAAAGGCGGTCTGTTTATCGGGTAGGATTCGATAATTCATTTCACGATTAAATTGGACATGTCCCGTTAACAAAAAGTGCCATCTGGCAGTTCTTGGTCCTTCAAGGCCAGTTGCACAAAATGTTAAATCTTAATTAAGCTTACATTGAAGAGTTATGGAGCAAAAATAGATGCAAATTTAAAGTATGATTTTAAAAGCAGTAACAATTTATGAAAGCAAATTTAACTAGTCTGTCTAGATTAATAAAGCTTAAATTAGGTAAAAAGAAAGTTGAGTTATAGATCACCCAAGTAATTTGAATGAAATATAGTTATTTTTAACATATTTGGGCAATAACTTTTTCCAGCGTTTTAAAGAAATTTATAATTTTCTTTAATAATTAGTTTGTTAGTGAGATAGTTAATGTAACGAGCATTTCTCTTGTTCTTCCTAATAGGAACAGTTTTGATGAAATTCGTTGTAATTAGGTCTTTTGAATGAATGCTAAACATTGATGACTTTAATCAAATATCGGCTTGCTTATTGTTACCAGATAATAGATTTCACTAATACATACATTATTATTTTTTTTTTACTATTAAAGCGCATTAACATCTGATATCATTGGCGCCTGGAGCCATCTCAGTGCACTATGGCCTCCATGTAGACAACACTTCCTATCACCAGACAGTGAGCTGAAGAGGCTCCTTGGGAGGAAATATTAGACTCGAATCCGGGATCTTGCGCTACTACTGAGCAGAAATTGTATTCTGTGGAATAGTGGTTTTATGGATACTAGAAAAAATTTCTTCTGTACAGCTTTTTCAAATTGAGTTGTGTATGGAAAGTATTAAATTATAAACTTCCCTATGTTGCATGAATATTGTGTTTACAGTCAGGGATTGAATTTGTTTTTATTATTACCAATCCGAATATTGTTCGGACTCATTTTCATGCTTAACATTTTCATACTTAGAAAACAGGAATATTTTCCTTTATTCATTTTTTACTAGCATCTCCAACTACAATTAAATATGACAAACATTATTTCAGAATTTACAGTGAAACTGCATACAGTAGCAAGGTGAAATGTAGGTTGGGAAACTCCCTTAGATCAGAGATATTTTCCATGATAGCCTGCTTCTTTTGGGGGTCATCGACCGGTTTCGGACGTTCGGCCATCATCAGGATGTTTGTGTCAACAGTGTGATAATGTAGAGTTGCACAGAGCAAATTTAGTTAATACACTCGCACCAAACAAATTCAGTTAAAACACTGTGCAAGTCTATGTTATCACACTGTTTTGACAAAAACATCCTGATGATGGGCGAACGCCCGACACCAAAAGAAGCAGGCTATTACGGAAAATATCTCTGATGCTTTCCAGCTCTGCGGCACCAACCACCACAACAGAACTCCCTTGGGAGTTGGGAATATATTCTATTTATAAATGAAGCTGGATATAATTCGTTTAAGATAACACTAAAGGGAAATTGATAATGTATTCCAGTTTTTCATTTTTTTCAAGTTTTCAAAGCTCTACTCTCCCCATCCTCAGGGAATGTGCACTACTTATCGAAAAATAAAACAACGTAAAATATCATAACACTAGAGACAAGCCAATGATTCATTTAAATTTCTTGGAGATGCATGCCATCATTGTTCCCGCTCCCCTTTAAACAGGAACTTAAACTATTTTCAGAGTAACATTTAGTTGTATAAAACAATTAGTAAATATAAAGAAAGTAAAAAACAATATTTGCTTAACTCAAGTTTGATTTATCTAGTTTAGAAATTATTCATGAAATATTCCTCTATAATACTAGATAGCTTGCTATACGGGGATAATAGCTAAATGATTTATGAGGATAAATAACATTGCGAAGTATCTAAACAATTTATTAATGTACAAACGAATAATTTAATTCCTATGTAGAACTTAAATGGCACAACAAAGTAGCAAAACAGCACACTTTATTTACATACGAACCTGTAACTTTTAGGAGGTGATCATTATTTAATCCACCTAAAGAAATTTTTAAAAAAATTTCTGAATATAAATTTGCAGAACCAAAAATTTGAGAAAATTTCAGGGTAAAATTTCAGAAAGTTTAATAATTGTTGCGAGAGTTGGTAAAGCCAAGTTACGAATTTTTTCAAATAACTTCAAAAACGAATTGCTACAAAAAACAAAAACCGAACAGTACAACTCAATCCAATTCAGTGAAATATGTTCCTTTTATGGGGACTTGGAAGTCAAGATAGCCTCCGTTACTAATTTGTGAATGTGTTTTTATTTGAAACATTTTTTGCCGATAAAATGATTTTATGGTTTCTGGGAACGATTTAGGTTTAACTGTTAAACTGGCTGAGAAAGGGGTACTAGCATCCTGTGTGATCACATTCAGGCAGCCTTATCCCTAAATCCAACAACTTCAATTCCCAACACCTAGATTAATATCTAAGGCCAACTAAA
Source organism: Triatoma infestans (assembly GCA_011037195.1). NCBI lineage: Eukaryota > Metazoa > Arthropoda > Insecta > Hemiptera > Reduviidae > Triatoma > Triatoma infestans. Next base: position 11,809 of record JAAEAF010010105.1, read on the forward strand.
CGTACAGATAAAGTAAAAATTCCCAATTTGAAAGAAATTCGACCATTAGAATTCCAATAATTAAAATTTTAAAATTGCAAAAACCGACTGAATGTTTTACACCAGAGTTTTTTCTATTAAGAGTAGCTATTATGATCGTGTCCAATTTTCAAATTGTGTTCTCACCGGAAATACAAGTTTGGTGATCTCCTGAACAGCAACACTCACACCACTTTCTCAAAACTAATTACTTACTGTAATTTACACAGTTGTAACTGACTAATTCTCCTTCAGACATATACTTCTTAATAGATGTTTAGTTGAATTTACATGAATGAGAGAATCTAAAATTTATACAACGACTTTATTAAGGAAAGTATAACCTCCTCCGCCTCTCTTCAAATCCCCTTAAATCATTTTCCTAGGACAAAGTTTCAAATAAAAGTGATGGATTTCTGTATGGATAAATAGTAAATCAAGTTTAATGAAACTCATCGGTATTTTTATGGAGAAAATCGCTGGAAAACTGAAAAATCTGTTCAGTAAAGTTGCACTTCCGGTCAACCGATTTTCTTCAAACTCGGAATTTTTGCAGCATATTTAAATTTGATTGATATTTTATGGATCTCTACACGGCGAGGTCGAAGAGATTTAGATAAAGAACAAGAAGAAGAATATTATATGGATGATAGAATCGTATAATAAATTAAAATAGCACTTTAGAGGGAAGCATAACCTCCTTAAATGAATTTTCTCGAAAAATGTTACAAATAAAAGTTATAGCTCTTTGTATGTATATTGATATACCAGGTGCAAAGAAAATCTCAAAAGCTGAAAAATCCACTGAGTAAGGTGTTACTTCCGGTTGACTGATTTTGTTCAAAACCGTATAATGTCAGCCCCCCACCCCCTGACAGCACTTTACTAAATCTTAATTTTGAAATTTCTGCGAGTCTTGCTGACCACACACACACATAGACCAGACCAATTTATTAACACTTTTTCACACTCAGGGGACTCCAAACATGTACTTCCAATGAAAACTTAATAACAAAAATTTGACCCGATCGCAATACTACAAAAATAGGAGAAAATAAAAATGTTTCTAGCGAGTTGTTTTTGTGTATTGTGAACAAAAGATGTCAAAAAGAAAAATCGTAGCAACTTCAAACTTGATAATCCATTTAGATATCATCAGCGCATCTGACAATAACATTTCTGACAAATTGAAGGGGCCAAAATGGCTCCATCGATTTTCTTCAAACTTCACATATTGGCCTACAGACCAAAAGGCCTCTACCTCTTTTATCTGAACATTGTTTCAGGAAAATTCATTTCTTTTGGATTCTGGCAATCTAAACTCTAAACTGCACAGCCAGCATGCTGGACTTGATGGTTTCTTGCTACAATGTAACCACCAATTTCTGGTGGACATTGTTTGTCTGCTGCATTTTATTACCACCTATGTAATATAGTAAGCTTCACACCAGCTGCAATAAGAGCTAAGCACCAGGGACAACCATGCGGATAAATGATTCTTGAGGAGGTTGTAAGGAATATGATAGAGTTCAAATGTGAAATGTTGGGAATTGATGGTTGCACTGAGCCTTCGGCTAGAATGTAATCACATTCACCAACTTGCTTCTTGCTGAGAACACCAGCCACAACCTATTGTCTATATCGATAACTAAATATGCACAAATTTCAATTAGAAGAAAATGTATTATAACTTTATTCACTACTTTCTCCACGCCTCTCGGCACAGAGGAGATAGGGAAAGAGTGAGGTGAGTGTTCACAACAGATTTTTTTGAATCAGAAAGTAATGTGTATCCCCCGAGGAGAGAGATAAGTAGGTCTCTATAGACTGCAGTCGGATAAAAACAAAGTTTTTGGACAACTTTATAACTCGTTTCATGATTCTACGAAATATTCGTCTGAAAATAAAATGTAAAATGCCCCTGTTAGGAAGTAGATTATATTTTTACTAGAAAATAAAGTGTAATCACTTGTTCAGTTTGAAGTGAGCGCAGGAGATGCACTGGTTACTTGCTGGACCGTAACAACCTTTGGAATCACATTCCGAGTGGCAGTTGTACAACACTTCCGTCCCATCGTCTATCACATTATCGTCATATCCGGCCTCTCCCTCTAATTTTTCCTAAAACAAAACCAAGCATCCCAATCAAAAAGCTGAGAAATATACTTACATATTCTATTCTTATTGTGAATAATAGAATAGCTGTACAATACTTTATAGAAAGCAGGATCTGACAAATCCTGTTTTTTCCGGTACATCTGCAATGATGGAGGCCTTAAATTGACTGGTTTTGTGTCTGTCCCGTAAAATATAAGTTGCCATTTACTAAAAACACCTGAAATAAAATATAAATGTTAAATGAGTTAGTGAAATTAAATATAAATTCCCATGAGCTGGAAACCTAAAATGTAGATCTACAAAAATGTAGTCTGACACGTCATTAGTTATTACTTGTTATTATTCTTGCTGTTGGCTCATGGATATGTGAACAAGGGGTTCTTTTTATTTTTGACAATTCGACCGGCTTTTGGCCCTTACTTGGATCTTTTTTAGTTTCTGCAAACACGATGCCCTTAAAAATACTTAAATTTAACTTACCGATAATAAAATTTGAATTTTTTATAATATTTAAATTCTTCTCTTCATATAAATTTACAAATGATAAAAAAATGTAATCATTGTACTATAGCATTGTAGGGGTCAAGGGGGTTTCCATAGCTCTGTGTGGGGACCCCCAGGGTGAATAGCAGGCTTCACCTCCTATTCATCAATGACCGTCCGAGTGCAGCATTTAGTTTTACTGCACCCTTCTCGAGGTGACCCTTTTCTAAACTAAACTCGGCGGATCTAGACCTGAACGTCGATAAAAGTCCCCAGCGGTAAGTGTGTACCCGCTGGTCATCTGAGATGGTGCTCCCAGGGGCAGCCTCAGAGATACATCCCCCTAAAACAGGGTGTTATGCGTACCGTGCCCATGTAGGTTTGCAGCCACGGGGTAATACAGGCTATATTATAACGGTGCCTTCCTGAAACCGGGCCGCATCAGGGAGTAGTAAATGGCCTTGCTGTATCATGCGGGGCTCTGATGCAGTCGACCGAAGAGAACCATAGCTGTACGTGGGAATATCCATCAAGAAACGCAAAAAGAAGAAAACTGACATAAGGCAGGTACCTACCGCCACATTACAACCCGCGGCCCAAGCCACTAAGGAGCATGCTTCCGGTGGAATGGGCACGCGGGGTATGCCTGGCATCAGCGAGACGAGTATTCCTCGCCAAGCTGAGCAGGCACAAGTAAGTAAGCGGGTGGATAGCACAAATGGAACCCCAGGTATTTAAGGAGCATGCTCCTGGTGGGGGTGAAGTAGGCAACAGACCCAGTACTAGCGGTGGTGGGGAGGCTCCCGCTCATCCTCCTGGTGTGGCAAGGAAGGAGGAGGCACCGGGTAGGAAAAGGAGCGATGGAAGAGGACGTTACCGCCACCGCCCCCAGGGCAACCGGGGGCGATAGATGACCCTCTGAGGAGAGGCCTCAGCGGTGCAGGAGTTCGGTATAAGGAAGTTTGAAGATGACATCAATTTCATTTTTCCAACAGAATTGCAACCTGAAGAACACCATGTGAGTTTATTTAGTAACAGTATTATAAGAAATAGTATCAGTTCATTAAAGAAAGAAAAGGGTTTCAGGAATGTTGCAATCACCTTAGATGCCACTTTAAAACCCGTCTATCTAGATGAGGAAGGAAACTTTGTGTTTAACACAATTTATTTGGACGAAGAAATAACCTCCAGTGTGGATCACGGTTCAGCACCAATATTGGAAGCAACGGAAGATGAAAGAATAAGTTTATTATCAATGATCAAAGACTTACAACAATTAAATGTGAGTAAAAGTTTTAAAGTGAGTGATGCAGAAAAAAAAATTAACATGGAAAAATTCAATGGTAAAGGTGACGCCGTTAGTTGGCTTGAAAAATTCAAGATTGAGTGTGATCATTTTAGCTTAACTAATAATGACAAGCTGGAGGTGTTGCGTATACACAGCTGTAGATTGGTATTTGTCTATTATCAAAAAAGGAAAAAGCGACTGGAATGGCGTACAGCACTCGTTTAAGGCAGTCTTTGGCACCAGAAACTGGGCGTCTGTTAGGTATGCTGTTCAATTTCGATATATAAATGGAAGTTTAGTCGAGTATTTATTGACAAAACAAGGATTATTATTAGACATAGAAAAAGATATGAGCCAGATTATAGGACTGCCGTCATACAACAGAGTAAATTAAAGAGAGCAGCTATAACATCAGTAGACAGATTGTTTGAAGAAGTCGCAAATCTTGACATCCCTCGAGCGCCAGCCAGACCAAGATGTAGACAAAATGTGAAAACAACAGATGATGTAGAGATCAAACACAACAAGCAACAGGTAGTACCGAATACGAAATACTCCTTGTTTTATCAGTGAAAGCTTAAATTATCCCAATAGGTTTCACCCAGTAACAATATGTAGAAATAGAGATTTGATGAAAAATGAGAAAAGAGTAAATGCTAATGAAGTAGTTGGTAATGAAGACGAGATTTATCAAATAATGAATGTTAATAACGCTGAACAATGAGTGCGGCCAAAAGTAAATTGATAAGATAGATAGACAGATAGATAGATAGATAGATAGATAGATAGATAGATAGATATTAGATAGATATAGATAGATAGATAGATATATAGATAGATAGATAGATAGATGAGAGATAGATATATAGATAGATAGATAGATAGATAGATAGATAGATAGATAGATAGATAGATAGATAGATAGATAGAGATAGATATATAGATAGATAGATAGATAGATAGAGGATGATAGATAGATAGATAGATAGATAGATAGATAGATAGATAGATAGATAGATAGATAGATAGATAGATAGATGATAGATAGATAGATAGATAGATAGATAGATAGAATAGATAGATAGAGATAGATAGATAGATAGGATAGATAGATAGATAGATAGATAGATAGATAGATAGATAGATAGATAGATAGATAGATAGATAGATAGATAGATAGATAGATATAGATAGATAGATAGATAGATAGATAGATAGATAGAGATAGATAGATAGATAGATAGATAGATAGAGATAGATAGATAGATAGATAGATAGGAGATAATAGAGTAGATAGATAGATAGTAGTAGATAGCTAGATAGATAGATAGAATAGATAGATAGATAAAAATTTTTGTGAATGTAAAAGATAAAATTTTTGAAGCTTTATATGATAATGGTTCAACTGTCTCCTTAATACATAAAGATATAATAGATAAATTAAGCATTAAGTTTTTAACAAAAAGTTCAGATGTCCTGAATTCTTTATCTGGTAGTACGATTGGTGCTGGAAGGGCAAAGGTGAGGTTGAAAATAGGAGATATAGAAGATGATATAAATTTTATGTTATCGACAATAATACTTTCAGATATAAAATTTTACTAGGACTGGGTGCTATACAAAAATCTATGCTCTTCCAAGATGAAAATTTGAATATTTTACAGAGGAGAACAAACAAAAAAGGCTTAAGAGAAATTGAGAAAGAAAAAAATGGCAATATTCCAAAATATGGTTTTAATACGGCACCTAAAGAAAATTATAAATTGGTTAAGGTAGACAAGAGTGAATTTATTAAGAGTTTCGTTGATGGATGTAAAGATGAGAATTGTCATTTATATAAAAGAAAGAAAAGAAATAAATAAATTAGTAGAAGACAATATAAATTGTTTTGCAGTCAGCAAATATGATGTTGGGGCAGTAGATGTTGGTACTGCACGTATAAAACTATCGGTTGAAAAATACGTAGCTCAGAGACCGTACACGATCGACTAGAGATAGAGAAGCAAGTTTCAGAACTTTTGAACGTAAGGTTGGTGTCAGAGTCAAATTCGCCTATTGCTGCGCCTGTTACACGGCATATAAAAAAGGTGAAGGTTAAACAAGATTATGTGTTGATTTTCGACAGCTGAGTAAAATAGTGATTCCAGAAGCTCAACCGTTCCCACGTATTGAAGACATGTTGGTGAAGTGTTATGATTGCTCATACGTCAGTGTATTGGATACAAACTCTGCATTCTGGGCGATACCAGTTGAAATAGAACATAGAGAGAAGTTGGCCTTTGTTACTGAAACGGGTCATTACCAATTTAATGTTCTCCCTTTGGATTCAAAAATTCTTCTGCCGTTTTTCAGAGAATTCTAACTCACATTATAAGAAGAAACGGTTTGAGTGCATTTACCATGAATTTCATTGATGGTATATTAATTTTTTCACACTCGTTTGAAGAGCATATGAAGCATCTAAAGGCATTTTTCAAAGCGGTAAGTAAAGAAAAATTAAAATTAAAATTAACCAAATGTAAATTTGCAAAGAAATCAATCAAATATCTTGGCCACATAATAGAAAAAAATAGGATTATACCATTACCAGATAATTTGCAGGCATAAAAAAATTTCCCGGTTCCGAAAAAAAGAAAAATGTGAGACAATTTTTAGGTAAAATTAATTTTTATCACAAGTTTATTGAAGATTGTTCCAACAAACTTAGACTCTTATTTGATTTACTTAAAAAAGATGTGGAATTTCAATGGACTGAAGAATGGACAATGCTTTGATATGATAAAAATTCACATGTGTTCCCCACCAGTTTTGGCCATATTTAATCCAAACAAAAAGATTTACATATATACAGATGCAATAGTGAAGATGGTGAAGGATTAGGAGCAATCTTGATACAAGAATTGGAAGATGGTCTATTACATCCAGTATTTTATTTTTCCAGGAGACTGACTGAGGGACAAAGAAAGAAGGCACCGATATATCTAGAATGTTTAGCCATTAAAAAAGCCATAGTGTTTTGGCAACATCTACTATTTGAGAGAGAGTTCATAGTGGTATCGGACCACAAACCTTTGGAAAATTTGAAGTGAAATCCCGACCTGATGAAGCATAAGGGAATCTCATGTTATATTTTACACAATATAATTGTAAAGTTATTTATCAACAGGGAAAGAAAAATATAGAGGCGGATGCATTATCTAGAAATCCAATTCTTGAAACTTTTGAAACAGACGATATAATCAGAGTCACTAATGTTATTGATTAAGAGGAAATAAAACAAGACCAGGTGATTAACGGAAAGGAATTCAAATCACACAACAGAGTTAGAACAGAAAATGACATACTATACAAATTAAAGAACGGTAACAAGAAAATTTGTATTTCAGAAATCCTTGCAGATGAACTAATTGATAGAATACACAAGAAGTTTGGCCACATTGGCTCCACAAAAATGATTGATACAATTCGGCAATTTTATTATTCCAAAAATTACATAAGAAAGTAACTCAATATTGAAAGTTGCACTGTTTGTGTGAAAAACAAAAAAAAGAAGAATGGGTTTCTTATCAAATTTAGGTCGTCCTCCAAAGGCATTATTTGAATTAATGAGTCTTGATACAGTGGAGGTTTCTCTAAATCAGGAAAAAAATATTTGCACATCTTAATAGATAATTTTACTAACATAAACAGAAGTGCTTCGTCTGAGGTTGATGAGAGGAAGCTGGAACCTAGTGACCTGGCTACCGTTGGTTCAGAACTTCAGCTTCACAGAATTCAAACGATTTTAAAGAACTGATTAAGAAGGTAACTCGAAACCATGATATACAAACAATTCTAGCAGATAATACCCCGCTATAGTAGGAATGAATTTAGAAAGTTTTTGAAGAATGAAAATATTACATTATTATTTACTGTATCGGATTGTGCTTGGTCAAATGGCTGAATCAGACTTTGGTAAACAACATAAGATGAGTGATTAACACTCCAGAAGAACGAAGAAAATGGCACACTATCGCTATAGAAGTGATTGATACCTACAATGAAACTATGCATTCGGTTACGGGTTTGCACCAGCGTATTTATTATTTGGTCAAGATATAAATATTTGCCCCATTAATATTTGTAAGAAAGACTTATAAGAAGATAGAAAAAGGGCTTTTGAAAACTCGGTTAAATATTTTCAGAAAAACAAGCAACGAAATAATCGGAATAAGAAGAATGAAGAATTAAATATATTGGAGATGAAGTTTTTGTGGATATGAGCAATAAATTTAATAGACAAAAATTGGATGAAGTTCGGAGTGGACCATTTAAAATTATAAAAAAAAATCGCCACTAATATACAAATTAGAGATGATTCTTCTCGACCGTTACTTGTATGAAGGAAAAGGATCGTGAGTTTCGGTCTTTTTTTGAAAAAAATAAAAAAAACAAAACTTAAATTCTCGCCAACGTTTCGACAAATATACTGTCTTTTTCAAGGCCTACAACATATAAATACAATAGGTTCTTTTTTGAAAGTCAAAATCAAAAACAAAAAACAGAAAGTAATAAAAACTAAAATTATGGATTAATTTATAAAAAAATTTTTAGTTTACTTACATAAAAAACAAAAAAAAATTAAAAACTATTAAATAATCTTTAAAACATATCAAAACTTGTAAACTTATGTATAATTTTGTAAATAAAAAGTTGAGAACACCTCAACAACAAGAGAATAGTGAACAAATAAACCATAGTGAACAGCGGGCAGGTATATTTATAACGGGACTAGTGGAGAAAGGGGTCTATTTGGAAAAACAAGGTCAGGAATTAGGAAATCAGGTTGTGATAAATTGAAGAGAGACCGTTGGTATCTGTCCTATAATTAATAGAATTTTTCTCTTTTTTTATATATAGCATTTCTAAAAAATTAAGTTTTTTCCTATTACGCACAACCTGATTTCCTAATCCCTAACCTTGTTTTTCCAAATAAATTTAGAAATTTAAGTATTGGTAAAGTTACCATGTTTGAACAAACTGATCATTGAAAAATTCTAATTAAACACAAAATAAAGGAGGATCGAATTATCAAAAAAAAGTACCCTCCACTAACAGTTATTATTGTTGTAGAATATAATTCGAAACAAATGCCACAAATAGCCTTACAATATGAATAAGTGAACAAAAATCTGTTCACACAAATTTATTCTTAGAAAAACTGGCGTTGGCCAATTTACCTAAATGGAACTGCCTTGCCACCAGTTGACAGTCAATATGTTAATATATTTATATACTCACAAGTAATTTATTCTTTTACAACAAAATAAAATTTGTGATAATGTAAAAAATAAAACCTGATACACATATATCTAGTTTATTATTTAATGATGATGATAATAATAATAACAAAAATACATTTCAAACATAATATCATAATTAATTTTTAATATCTATTAACTTATTTGTACCATGTATGTATAAGAAAGCAAAGTTAGCATTTATAGATGTATAATAATTCTTAAACACAAAAATATTATTCTTACCGTTGGAAGAAACTTTTTTGGCTCCGGCATTAATTACCGACAGTGTCCAAATTCCTCTAGGATCTTCTCCCCAGAAATGGACAGAAAGAAATGGCCAGTCATTTAGTGCTGCAGAAAGCTCGTCCCTAGGACGCTGCGAGAGCAGTGTAGATGGTGTACCTTGAGGAGATGTTAGGACCAGTCTTAAGTTGCCTCTTGGTTGGAAGTTCAATGTAACTTTACACTGGACATGTTCCAAATATCGAACTTCACTTTCCGTACCCTCACAACCTGTTACGTTTGTATGGAACTTCGTTTCACTACTATAAGTTTTGTCGAGAATACTGAAAAGTCAAATAATTTCTCTTAATAAAAGAAGTAGAATGCAGTGAAAATGTGTTGCACTAGAATGTAGGTTATTTGAAACTGTTTAGTAGAATAATTTTTTCATATGACTCTCCACCACTATGTGAAGTATAAAAGGTCAAGCGATCTACCAATTGTTTGTAGTCATTATTTACAATATTAGGTAATGTAATCGCCCATGTTCAAATTAAATATATGGTTATGGCGTCAGAGATAACTTTACCTAACTAAAGTATAAGAGGCTTTGATCTAATTCTAAAGGGCGATATTCGCGTTGCGTTTTTATTCACTGTAGAGAATGTGTTAATGTTGCACGCGATATAAGTGTTGTTTTAAAATAAAATAAAATAAGAATCTTTATATTCTTTAAAACTGAAGTTCAGTTTACTAAGACGTTTAAAATAAACAAAAAGTTTGATGCAGCCAGGAGTTTTGATAGAGTGGGGCTAATTGGGAATGGACTGCTTTGCTTTCATAGTGTTAATGGTATTTTGTAATATAAAAATTTGGTACTAGACGACTTGGTCTTAGGCTTAATGGCTACCTGAATTTGACTAAATTGTATGCCAGCACACACTGTCAGCTCCAGCAAAGCCTGTAATGGCAGTTTGAACTTATGTCTAAATCACATATTTCCCAAAAACCTCAAAAATTGATTTTTCATGGAAGATTCTTCTCGACCGTTCTTAAATGATGGATAAGATTGTGAGATCCTGTCTTTTTTTAAAAATAAAAAACTTAAATTTTTACCAAAGTTTCGACAAATATTTTGTCTTTATCAAGGTCTACAGCATACAAATACAACGGGTTCTTTTTAGAAAGACAAAATCAAAATGGTTTAGTTACATAAAAATAAGAAATGTTAGAAAATCTTCAAAACATGACAACTTTAACTTATGTATATTTTAGGAAAAAATAAATATTGTTGTGAACACCTCAACACCACAGAGAATAGTGAACATATAAACCACGTGAACAGCGGGCAGGTATAGTTATAATGAGACTAGTGGAAAGAGGGGACTATTGGAAAAGCCAAGGTCAGGGATTAAGAAATGAGGTTATGATAAATAGACGAGAGATTGTTGGTGTCTATCCTGTAATTAATAGAATTTTTCTGTATTTTTTTATATGTAGCATTTCTAAAAAGTTGAGTTCTATTTTATTCTATTTATTTCTAAAAGTAAGTAAAATTCTATTAATTACAGGACAGATACCAACAATCTCTTATCTATTTATCATAACCTCATTTCTTAACCCCTGACCTTGGTTTTCCCAATAGTCCCCTCTTTCCACTAGTTCCGTTATAACTATACTTTATATGTTCACATATAAAGTAGTAACCACACATAACTGTGGTTTATATGTTCACTATTCTCTGTGGTGTTGAGGTGTTCACAACAATATTTATTTTTTCCTAAAATATACAAAGTTAAAGTTGTCATGTTTTGAAGATTTTTTAGCATTTCTTACTTTTATGTAAGTAAACAAAAAAAAAAAAGTTATAAATTAATCTATATATTTTATTCATTCTGTTTTTTGTTTCTTGATTTTGTCTTTCAAAAAAGAACCCAGTGTATTTTTATGTTGTAGCCTTGATAAAACCAATATATTTGTCGAAACGTTGGCAAAAATTTAAGTTTTTTTATTAAAAAAAAGACCGAATCTCACAATCCTTATCCATCATTAAGTTTTCAGGTAAAACGTTTCAATTAAAAGTGACGGATTTTCAATCTCTGCAATTAGCAAGAAAATCCTTGGAACCTTTTTCACGAAAATTCCAAAAATACTCCGAAACTTTTCTGTTAATTCGTATTTCCGCACGAGAGATTTTTCAAACTTGAATTTCTGATTTTGTTTTTATGGGGCCTAAAACAGGATTTTCCAGTGAAACTCGATTTCAAAAAAATTGATACAATCGCCGACTGCTTTCAGTTTTAGCCGCTTAACGTCGTGACGTCAGGGCATTTAAACCTATCTTTTTGTAATAACTAGACACATAGAGACCCCTATCACTTTTATTTGAAGCGTTTTGTAATATTCTTCAATTGATTCTTTTTTGTTATAATTATTCTTCAGTTCCAGTCAAGCAAGTACTCGAGGATTTTGATTTTCACTAAAGCGAAATTTTTATTTAATGACAATTCACTAATTGTGATTATATCAAATCACATTTTTATAGATTATGGTAAAAGTGCCTGTTAATCTGATTGACTTATTAATTTAGCACTACCACATTATAATGAAGTTTGTATACAAGTTAATAAATGTTTAAGTATGTATAAAAGGAAGAAACTAACTGTGGTATAAAGTAAATTGGTTAGGTTTACTTTGAAATAGTAATAGAAAAATATTCAAAAGCTTTCACAGAAAGTCCAGATGTCGGAGTTGTGTTAACAATAAAAGCCGATGAATGTAACTGTGAAGAAAATAATTTGTTGACTGACTTTAATAAATTCCACCATCAGCAGAGAGAATTAAAGTTGTGCAGAGAATTTAAATTCCTATAAGTTGGCTCTTTCAACCAAGTCCATAAAAGAAAAGTGATTCATGATTTAAATTTATTCAGAATAAATTTTTGTTAGATTCTTGTTGGAATAAGACCTTAGAATTTTCACTATTTGCTCGTCTTATTTAAAAAAAAAATCTTGGCATAAAGTATTAGGGGTTAATCAGAGAGGACCTGGCGACTCCACATATTATACAACAAAATGTTGCTCAAGTAATGATTTGAAAAAAGGCAGAAACTAACACATGGACTAAGTTGGTTTACCATTTTACTGTTAGGACTTCCTAGAAAAGAGTGACGTAGAGCTAGCTATAAGCTGTGCCAGACTTGTTGGATACATTAGTCGTTGAATTTGCAATATACTTATATATAGAGGTAATAATTAGTTGAAAGCCTCTCATTTCAATTATTCGTTCTTTCTTTGCAAGGGAGGGGTTTGTGTAGAGTGGGCTTACTCGTCTTCTCTTTTATGGGTAGTTTTCAATGACAGTTGTGGTGAAGTACTGCCTGTTTGTCTGAGGTGGCTTATACATGCACCATATCAATATTTTACTTGTCATAGGTTTATTAGGTATATTAATAAAACTAATGTACCTAAATTTACAATTAATAAAAGTATGTTAATGTTAAATCCTGGTAGCCAATAAATTTTTTTCTTTTTTGGAGGAGTATCTGCTTGATATGTTGAAATGAGCCATGTTCGAAAAGAGGTGTACAAGGAGGCTCAAGAACGTCAACTAAAAGTCCCGATACTCCACCTTAGCTCTCGTTCATTCCTACGAGCTCTCTAGAAAGAAAGTCAGGACTTCATAGCTTGCAACAATGTAAAATGCTATTCCGCGATATATAAACGACAGGATATAATCTACTATCAGTAATATATCAGGAGTATGTCACAAGTTCAGCAACTAGGTATCCCGCAAGATATCTCGCCGCGTCATCGCCTTACACAACTCTTTTCTTCAACGTAACAGTGCAGTAGTTTTATAATTACTAGAACTTAATCCGAGTTAATTCCCGCCTTGTTCGAACTATTACTCTCTGAAGATATAATGACTATGTAGCTAAATAAATAAACATCAATTTGGTAGATATGTTAATTTGCTATTTAATCCTTCCGGCGCCCGTGAGCCCGCGACCTTCGCCATGCAAAACAGTAAGATCCTCGGGTTGACACCGTGCCACTGGTTTGGCATGATACAACATTTCGCTCCTTTTGCAATATGCTTCTTCAAGGTAGCTTTGGCTTGAATCATGGACGAACAGTGCACCTCCGATTCCCTGTGCGAACGTGATTGTGTTGGACGTCGGATGTCTAAGTTTCCTTTCCCACTGCCTTGTTGACAAAGTTGCTAAGATAGCAACTTTGTCAACAAATTCTGAAAAAGTCTCAGACAGTATCTATCCTCTTTCAAAATTTCTATTGCCTATCTTACCACATATTTGTAATAATTGCTTATTACAAATTTTGAGGACTTTGGTTCCTAAAAATGTATTGTAGCTCAGTTGTAGTCGAATGTTCTGTAAGTTCTGAGTGCTTAGAGAAAAATAAAAAAAGGGAAAATAACAGTTTCCTAGAAAAATATAGCAGAGGAATGGAAGGCTTAAACCTCGTCATCCAATGGATGGGAAAATTAAGCCCCACCAACTATCTACAGCCACTTAGGAGAGAAAATATAAGCCCCCGTCTTCTACAGTGTTTTGTTTCACAACTAACCACTCAGATTTTCGACAATGTTGTTCTACTAAGCGTATTGTCGGCTTATACCACTGGTGCGCTCTCAACCATCAGGACCTAGTATTTCCAGGAATTAAATTATTACAGAGTCAAAAACATAAATGACGTACTTAAATTATAGCATATTCTTAAATAACTTAATTGCTATTGAAAATATGTCTCAGCAGATTAGGAAGAATTACAGACCCAAAACTGAAAATAATTCAGAAATGTAGAGGCGAGACACAATAAGCTAGCCCTCTATCAAGTACCCTTACTAACAGAATGGAGTCGTGTTGACACAGAAGAATCAGTCTGCAAACATGAACGTTTTCGATTCAGGATTTTACTGCTCTTTAATGGTGGCGTCAATACCCGTAGATAGACTAGGTAGTAACTCTTATAGGAAACTGGCTGCAAATGCCTAAGCTGCACAGAAGTGACTATCCATCGTGAATTTTGTCAGTGCTGGTCCTTTACTTAAGCCAACAACTACCCTAAAACAGCCTATTGCAATATGGGCGAAACATCGCTTTATACTAAATCACTGATGCAGTCTCAGCTCGAAGGTCTTAGTGTTTTGAAGTTTGCTATATGTATAATATATATATATATTAACTGACCGGTTCTCCGCGATAACTGGAGTTTTGCAAATATGCTGAGCAGGTACTGTCGTCCACTGCTCCGCTAGATTGACCATCGCTCCTCCATCCATCAGACCAAATCCAAATTTATGACTCACTGCAGATAAAAAATTCTAATGAAAATTATTAACTATTATGTGCCAAAAATAATTCTCAATACGATATGAATAAAAGAATTATGTATTATCTAACAGCAGACAGAGTTTTGGAGGTGTATTAATTAAAATTAAATGTTAAATGTATTTAAAAGTATTTTACAAATACCATAAAGGGCCTGTTTGGATTCAATTACAAAGAATAAGTGAAAATTGAATTATGTTTAGCCATTAGTTTCTTAATTATCAGAAGACCTCCCCAGCTTTAGTTAGGTCTGACTTTGGTTTGTAAAATATGCAATCTCTTTGGTTTGTAAATAACTCACGAGGAAATAAAATTCGGGAGAAGTATTTTGGGCCAACTGCAGTAAAGTAGGATACCAGAAGTAGGGTTGATATGGAGAATAGATAATAGGAGGGTCATTCAATAAGTAACGGGACAAATCGCTGTAGCTCAAAAACGATTTATTCAATTAATACAAAACTTTGGCTCCTTTTCAACATAGTCCCCAGCAATATTTGTACACTTGTCCCATCGTTCTTCTAATTTGTGTATCCCTCTGACATAAAATTGAACTCGAAGCTACTTTTGTACCTGATTTTTAACTTCTTCATTGCATTGAAAATGTTTCCCACGTAGACCAAAATGGTTTGTCCATGTTTCATCGCATGTTACAATTCTACTAAAAAATTCTTTTTCAATTAAACATCGTTCTTTCAACTGTTGGCTGATTTGAAACCTGGTTGCTTTGTGGGCGTCCGTAAGTTGTCTTGGAACCCATATCGCACAAGTTTTCTGAACTGCAGCTCATTCTGAATAATGTTATGGATAGTCCAACTCTCGCGTACACTTCTTCTTCAGCTATCAGTTCAACATAATAAACCTGATGCCTTGAATTAACGCGAGATTCAAGAGACGAAGTTGCAACTTCAACCGGTCGTCCACTTCGTTGCTCGTCACAGACAGTTATCCGGCTACTTTTAAACTGTTCTACCCATTTGTAAACGTTCAAACAATCATTCCCGTACACTTCAACATTCTTTCGTGGATTTCACTACCTTTGATACCCTTTGCAATTAAAAATCTAATCACTGAGCTTGTTCTTCCGAGGTGCAATGCTCGAACGGACTCGCCATTGTTAACTGAATACATTTGAGGTTATGCTTACCAAATACTCTCGAACAGCTGATGAGAAATTAAGTACAAGGTTACCAACTTGACGCACTGAAACTATTGTATGATTAAACAAACCGTTTCTGAGCTACAGCGATTTGTCTCGTTACCGAATGACCCTCGTACATAGAGGTAAAAAAGGGCCTATCTTTCGGAAGGTCGAGCGTGCAGAGTGCGTGTTTTTAGTTCCATTTACTGGTATCTAGGAAATTTATGGATGTGACTATATTATGTCTAAAGGCTGACAACGCACCGAGTTCTATTCTGTCTTCCAAGTAGCTGATATCTCATACCAGAATGGGGGGTCCAAATTTTTTTGCAAACACAGTGCATCTTTCATGTCAAATTTGGAATTGGAAATATCTTTAAAACTGAAATTTGATATTTACTAATAATAAAGGGGTTGTAGTGAGTTTAAGAAACGATCATCTTGGTCAGTTTAGTATATCTTCTCCTGGAAGGGCCCATGCTAGAATAGAAGGGGTCGACCTGTTTTTGCCTCATTGGCTACTTGGTCCATCAGAAGAATGTCTATAGTCCCATTTTCTGGTATCTAAAAATTTTTCGAATGTGAGTACATATGACACTTGCCTACATTACTTAAATGACACTTGTTATGGCTGTGGTTGGGTCCGCAGAGCTGGAAAGAGATTTTCCATGATAGCCTGCTTCATTTTGTAGTCATCAACCGATTTCGGACTTCGCTCATCATCAGGGTGTTTTGATAAAACATTGTGATAACACAGACTTGCGCAGAGCTAGATCAGATTATTATGAACTTAGTGTATAAGCTGATTATATTCTGTCAAATTTGTGTTATCGCACTGTTTTATCAAAACATCTTGATGATGGGCCAACGCCCGAAACCGGTCGATGACCAAAAATGAAGCAGACTATCACCGAAAATATCTCTGATGATTAATGTCAATTAAATTAAATTACAACTTCTTCATTCTACTTTCAGTTATTATTAGGCATATCGTGTATTCATGAACTTTTTGGCAATTACGTTCGTCAGTATAACTTGAATTTTTGCAAAAAAGGGTACTACAAAGATTCTGCGGGCAAGCTGCCACTAATTTCCAAGTAGCCATTACGGTATCTAATACTGTGGTAAAAGAAACACCTAAAAATGGACCCCTAATTTCTTTTTTAATCATAA
>JAAEAF010010106.1:0-65589 GCA_011037195.1 Triatoma infestans
CATGCATATACTTCTCTGAACAGAATAGCCATTAGCACGCGAGCAGGGCGCTGCTTCAGCTTGTGTTTGAACCTATAGACTTGCTTAAAAAAGAATATGTATATATATTCTTAAGGGGCGGCAATTTGTCTTTTTTCCGGGGCGACGTAATTACCGCTAGAGAGGGCGCTTCCAACATTCTTCCTTAACAGTGCCTGAAAAAGGATACCGAAACGTCAAATAAACTTTTAAAGATAACAAAATTTTTTCTTTGGTACCAGCCAAAAAAAATTTTACTTGTTTGATTAACAACAGTCAAACATAACGATTGTTTATCGGCGTCCTCAATACGTTGATATAGAAGTCAAACTATTGACTATTGTCTGGATTCCCGGTCTGTAAATTGGAGTTTTGTAGGCAGGTATTAAAATTGTGGATTAACAAATAATAAGGAATAAGTCACCAGCATATTTAAAGGTATGGTTTAACATTGAATTGTCAAGGATGGGGCCGTGCAGTGTCTCTAAAAACAGATCATTCATGAACATATCCATTCATGGATAAGTACAAGACAATCGCCCTTCTCTTGTTCGCCCTAACCATCTCTTGTTATGTAAAACGATTTTGGAAATTTAAGTTCCCCGATATTATAGGATAGATTCAGTATTTCTATGAAAAGATCGAGTGGGTGAGTTAGTGGTGTGGGGTTGTAATGTTGTCCAATTATCGGAGACTATTGGGAAGGCTTTGATATTATACAAATTTTTTTTTTTTTTTTTTTGTATCATTTATTTATTATTTATATTATTTAGTGGGCTCCTCAACAGCCTGTGTCATTTGCGCCCGTAGCCTTCTCAGATGCCAAATGTGCCGTCCTCCCGGACAGTGTTCGTCACCGTTACAGACAACACTGTCCATACACCGTAAGTGACAGCGTAGGGCTCTAGTAAGGAGACACAATCTAAGGGCATGACACGGCTGGATTCCGAACACGTGATGCTCCGCGTTCTCAAAAGTCCCCAGCGGCGCTGACCACATGAGCTAAATCCCTCTCCCTATTAACAAATTTTAATTTAATTTTAATTGACCATACCTTGATGAAAAGGGAGAACACTGTCCGGAGGCCGGCAGTGCACTGAGAAGGCTCCGGGCGCAAATGACCACAGATGTTGAGACGCCTTAAATAAATAAAAAAAAAAAAAAAAAAGAGATCATGATGGCATTGAGGCTGAATCAATTATTGAATTGATTTTTCTCAATAATTTAGAATGAGTTTTTAACATCATAAGGATTTTGGGATGAAGCGCTGGAAAAAGATGAATGGGTTATGCTTAGATGCGGGACAGTTTATGGAGGAAATGATTGGGCGGAATGGGCAAAGGAGTTTGTGGGTTTTAGATAGACCATGAGTACTGAATGGTGTAGAATAGATTATTGTGAGTAAATCAATATATCCATAATTTTTTTTTAATTTCTTGACGTAGTATATAGTGAACGTATTCTGTAGATTAGAGGTATGGTGTAAAAATTGCTCGCAAAATAGTAAAAGATTGATTTTACAGTTCTAAATCCTAAAAGATCATAATTCCACAAACAATTGCTAATAATTTCTATCTTGGTTAATTCCACCTAACAACAGCTGATTACCAAACAAGTGAACATCATAAAATTAAAAAATAAAAAATAATAGAACATTATTAAATTATATACGAGCTATTTGAATTACAAAAACAAAAAGGAAAAAAAATCATTTATACAAAATATTCATTTAAAGCAAATTAGTAACAGTAATTTTTATATTGACTGTATCAAATGATTCATTCATACAATTATTAGTTTTGTGCAGAATTCGTGAAATATAAAGATATAAATATAAAGAAATCTTACATCAAACCCCGACCTCCTCCGCCGCCACTAGACATAAGGCATCAAACACATTTTGATACGCCATCATAATGTTAAAGAGTAAATTTTATTTTATATTTTTTTGTAAAGGTTAATTTGGAAACTTTTGAAATGTTTGACGATTATTAACTCACTAATTATAGTGTGTTAAGATCTGTGATGGGATGCTGCATCCTCTTTTTTTTTCACCTATTCATGCATATAAATATATATTTTTGTCTCTCCTTGACTTCATACAAATAATATGAAATGTCTCCAATCCCTAAAACAATGTGCATTTCGTCAGTCATATGTCAGCTTCATGGCTTAAATCATTAGATAAATACAAGGTTAAGCGTCTCTCTCATGGATTTCAATTATATGAAATTATAGCTGTCATACATGTCACCAACGGCATTAGTTTTATTTTATTGCAGAAACATTTTTAGTGGCTGTTTTATCTTTTAACGTACGAGAATTCAGGGTTCGATTCCGGTGAGGGCAAAGTCAGTGTGGACCCAGCGTCGTGATAAAATGTGGGAACTACAGTTAATAGCGCCCTAGGTAGCGAAGACCGGAACTAAAGGGCGTGGGAACTGCGGCGTGCTTACCACGCGCCCCTCTATTCAAATTGCTGTCTGGCAAGCCTTTGGCTTTCATGGGTTGTCGCGCCATAGGTTTTTTTTTTTTATCTTTTAAAATTTAAACGTTTTTTCATTTTTTTTTTTTTACGTTCTGTTACTCCTAGTAAGAGGAAGTATTGTAATCGTATCAAATTTTCTTATCCGTTTTGAGGTCCCCTAAGTCCAAAAAAGTGGTTTTTAGCCAATGGTGTGTGTGTCTGTATGTGTGAATGTGGAACAGCATAGCCCAAAAAATAAAAACCGTTGAAAGTTGAAACTTGATATTATGTTTAGGTATCACCATGGGATCTGACGGTGCGTTATATGTCAAAATTCCTCAACCGGAAGTACCACTTTACTAGTTTGTTTTTTTTACGTTTTTGCGATTTTCTCATAAATGGCTCTGACGATTTCCTTTAAACTTGTTATATCAACTACAAATTTAAAGAGCTACAACTTTTATTTCCAACATTTCTCTAGGAAAGTTCATTTACGGGTATTTTTAGGGGAGATGTGGGGTTATGTTTTTTTCTATAGTGCTATCACAGTTGGATTATACAATTCTATCATCCAAACAAAATTAATTCGAAATAAATAGATGGCCAAAATTCCGAGTTTCAAGAAAATTAGTAAACCGGAAGTGCGCGCTTACAGAACAGTTTTTTTCAATTTTCACGAATTGCATAAAATTTGGTACAGTGACTATAAAATTTGTCAATTATAATTTTGAGAACAGGAGTAAGAGAAAGTTGTGTGAGTGTTTCACACCAGATTTTTTCAGTAAATATTAACAAATAAAAAACCAATTCAAGAACCTATTTTATCTTTCTCACCTTCACCTAAACTCTTTTACATTAATAGAAGTATCTAATGTAATTATTTTCAAAATTTCAGTTTCACATGAAGGGAGCAGAATATCTCAATTGCCTCTAGTAAGCCTTGCAGACTAGCGCAACACAAAGTATTTGGCATCATGGCTGCTTTCAAAAAGAACTCATAAGACATGGTTGCCTTGAGGACGGACTCCATGACTCAGAGCTATATGAATACTACATACGATGAATACGGTTTGCATTTTTTAAACTGCTCATAATTTAACTATTAAATAATTTTTTTTTTTTAAATCATGAATACGAAATCCTAGTAAAATTGATTTTTAATACTATTTGATTGTAAGGAAAAAAAAAAAAATTCTGGTGTGAAACACTTAAAAGAAGTGATTACAACTGTAGCCCAGAAGAACATGCCAATAACAATGAACCAAACCCTGTCTAATATTTGAAATTTATTGCCACAATTCTCCGCATGACTTTCTAAAATCATCTATTTTTTAATTTTTCTTTTTTTTTAAGCTTCTAATGTATATTGATATTATATAGTCGGTAGAATTGTACATTGTAATGAAATATTAGTGTAGATAAAAAATTCTATTACCATAGAAACCCCTAAAAAATCAATTTTCCTGGGAAGATGTTTCAAAAAAGTGTTAGGTTTTTATGTGTATACGAAGTTGTAGTATACGAAGTTTTTTTATAAAAAAAAAAAAATCATTAAAGCACTTGAATTTTTAGAATGGCCACGTTCTAACCACAATGCATCGTCGACAACGACGTAGAACAGAACGACATACCACTTTTATTGTTTCTAATAGAATAACATCACTGGCTTGGTCAATTTGCTCAGTTCAAATCCTCCAGGATGTAATACTATCCAAAGAAAGTATTCGTAGCAGAGAAACCGCAGAGAGACAAAATGCCAGGACCACTCTCTCGGACGGGAGTGGAAGAAACCACATAAATACAGCGACGGGAGACAGATAGAAAAAACAGTTCATACTACTGAGTCATACAGTTCATCACTACGTGTCATTACCCCTTTTCCATTCTACCATACTCTATCATTTCAAGTTTAAAGTCCAGACAGTCAGTGTAACTTATTATATTATAGAGTGTTAACCATATTTAATTAATTCATTCTAACCACACCATTTCTCTCCTTCAACACCCCATTATAAGTGTTCGTAGTTTTGTGGGCGTACCTTGAGATCTAGCTGGATACTCCGCAACACTTCCCCAAAGAGTGTATATGTTACCGGCAAAGTATGAAATTCAGGCACTCAATAGAATGCCTAGGCATTTCAATAACACCATGCATGGTTTATACTCAGATACCAGATTAATACCATGCGTGGTTATACTTAGATACCAGATTATATTTTTTATGATAAATTTTGTGTATTTGAAATATATTCTTTTAAATATTCCTATTATTCATTTGTTAACTTTGAGAAATTCTATTGTAGTGTTTCAGTATAATAAATCATGGTATTCCGAATATTGTTTCAATAGTTCTGGTAGTTTAAGTAAAATAATTTAACTTTTAAATGATTACTATTAAAATATATTTTGAAATCGGGATGTAATAAAATAAATGGGGGCTTGTCCGGGATGAATTTCGTACATTGGCCAGTAACATATACAATATTTTGAGACACCCTGTATATATGTAACTCAACTACCTGTAAGCAAAAAAAAAATACGTTACCGGCAAAGTGCGAAATTCAGGTGTTATATAGAATACCAAGGCATTCACACATTACCTAGCTACTATAGGCAAAGTAAGAAATATCCTTTTTATTTCATACTTGGGTTAGGTATTCTATCGATTGCCTAGGCATTCGATAGAATGTCGACGTCGTCTTAGGCAAAGTATAGAAAGACTTAAAAGCTGTATCTATTAATGGCCGTATATAATTAAGGCCTAGTTATTGATGGTAAATTATTACCGCAGGAATGCTACTATTTGTGGCCTTTTGCAATAATATTATTAGCAATCAGATATCACAGTATATTTTCTTTCAAGATCTATAGCTTCTTTTATATAAATAATAATAATCAATGCAACTACTTGGTGCTCATTAATAGGATTTAAGTTTTGTTAGTTTTTTCAATATAGAAAATAAGTTATATTTGTAACTTCATTACCATTAACATAATTATTTTACTTAAACAGGCTTATTTGTTTGATCTTCTCGCGTAGGTGTTACTCTTCTCTATCTCCACTCATCTTGCCCACTCGGCCGCACGTCCTCTCCTCACTTCCACAGCTACCGCTGCAACCGTGTAAGTGAAAGCAATCAGGGTGGGAGAACCGAGGGGCCCAAAACAAACCGCCCCGAGGATACTGTGTTATTCAGTTTCTGACCATTCTCGATTCCGCTGAATGCTAAACACTTAACCATTATTGTAAACATACTGTGCCATATGTAGTCCTTCTGAATGTGGTCATTGGCTTTGTTGGATTTTCCTTCGCTCATAGGTATATTTAAATGAATTACTCCTATGAATAAACATCGAGAAGACCGATTCGATGTGACGTATATTTATGAAATTTATATGCAAGATTCTCAAGCAGCGGGGAGAGACGACATTCCAGACTACACTCTGTCTTCGCTTCGCTATCGCAATCTGCGCGAGGTTCCGCCTATAGCGAGATGGGAGAAGAGGAAGAAGGTTTGCGATAAGACGGCTTATAACTGGGAGTTTATGGGGTTTCTGGAAGGACGGATGATGGGAATTTACAATTTACGAAGATGTGTTTGGACAGATTCATATATATTTTGAAAAATTATGCAGATAGAGTACACAAAAAAAACTCTATATTTCAAGTCTGAACATACAAGCTCACGAAAATGATGTAATCGCTCTAGCTATACAGGGAAAACACTTTGCCTGATTCAAAGGCAAAGTACGAAATTGGGGTAAATTCCACACATTGTCTAATGTCTTCAAGTAATGTATGAAATGCCTAGGCATTGTACACGGTGCCTGATTTCATACTTTACCAATAACATATACATATACAGTTGAAGGAATTTTAGTAGTTACAATTTAGAATTTTTTATAAATGAAATTTGATTAATTGAACTAAATTACAAATAAGTGCATCACATATTTCTACACTTATGAAGACTCAACATATAGATGTATTATTGTATAATACAAGAAATATGGAACAAAACACTTAATTATTTTAATACGTTTAAATATTTTGCAGATATTACCTATTATTACATTGCAATATAATTAACCGTAATAATGTAGAATAAATAAAGATAAATATATAGTAAATTATGTTAGGACAATTTCAGTAATGATTCTGATAATAATATTTTCAATGTATAACATGATAAGTATTTCAAAGAGAAATAAAATTTGGTGTGAAATACACACACTCACGACTCTATTAATACTGTGTTTAATTGTATATAAAACGGCAAATTTTCTATAAACTTCTTTTAATTTTACTCATTTTTATTCTAACACAAATAAAAAGAACAGGGAAGGGATTAGCTAAGTGGTTAGCGCACTGGACTACCACGCGGTGGTCCCGGGTTCGAGTCCAGCTGTGCTGCCCTTAGATTTTTTTCTTCTTTTCATCACTTTCCGGTGATGGACAGTGTTGTGTGTAAGGGAGAACACTGTCCAGAGCTAGACAGTGCACTGAGAAGGCTCCGGGCTCCAATGCCAATAAATGTTGACGCGCCTTAAATTTAAAAACATAAAATAAATAAAGAGGTGGTGGGGAATGGAAGCTTCTAACCTGGTAGGCTCCGGGCTCCAATGCCAATAAATGTTGACGCGCCTTAAATTTAAAAACATAAAATAAATAAAGAGCTGGTGGGGAATGGAAGCCTTCTAACCTGGTAGGTAGTAGTCCGTTAAATTAACAGAAGGACACAGATGGAAGCGCCAATAACTTATAAATATAAGAGTAACCAAAGAGAGTAAAGAGAAGAAAAACGAACCCAACCACTATCTCGGATTGGAATGGGAGAAACTGTATAAATACAGTTTAACCAGAGATACACAGTCCAGAGATACACAGTTCAAAACACAGTTCAAGACAGTTTAATACAGCCAATCACTACGTGTCATTACTCATTTTCCACTTTACCATACAGTATCATAACTTCGTGTAAAATCCAGGCAGACTGTGTCTCTTTATTATTATACTTAGTTAACCAGTTTAACCAAGTCTTCTCATTTCATCAACCAGATCTAAATTCTCTCCACCTAACGGGATGATGTAACAGCAACCAAAGAGAGTAAAGAGAAGAGAAACGAACCCAACCACTCTCTCGGTTTGGGGTGGGAGCAACTGTATAAATACAGTGACGGACAATCCAGAGATACACAGTTCAATACAGCCAATCACTACGTGTCATTACCCATTTTCCACTCTACCATACAGAGTATCATAACAAGTGTAAAATCCAGGCAGACTGTGTCTCTTTATTATTACACATAGTTAACCAGTGTTAACCAAATCTTCTCATTTCATCAACCAGATCTAAATTCTCTCCACCTAACACATCCATTATTATACAAACCAACCTTATGTAATTTGAAATTTAATACCACAAATTTTACAGAACTAACGAACAAAAGAATTTTTTCGAAAAAAATATTACAAATAATTTATTCGGACCGAAAGTGACCAAAGGTTTATATCCTCTTTGCAATCAGTATTTCAAGTTTAATGGAAAAAACATTAAGGGTCGTTTTTCAAGAAAATTCGAGAACCAGTTAATCGATTTACTTCAAATATTGGAATTCAACCAATAATTACTGTCTAAATAAATAAATGCCTATCACTTTTGTATGGCACATTGTTCCAGAATAATGGATTATTATTTTTAACAGATTCCGGAATAATAGCAAACGGCGCTAATAACCACAGTAGTTGATGCGCCAAAAAAAAAAAAAATAGCAAAAGTTAAGCTTTCCTCTAAAGTACTATTTCAGTACAATATATGATTCTACCACATATACAATATGATGATACACTAAAAGCATCGCCAGAATTCCAAATTTGGAGAAAAAACCGATTAACAGAAAGTGCGAGTTAACAAAATAAGTTTCTGAGTGTTATCTTTTTTGGAATATTCTTGAAAACGACTATAACGATTTCCTCCTTTAAACTTGAAATGCAAACTGCACAGATATAAACGCATTATTTTTATTTCAAATATTTTTTCAGACAAAAATTAATTTGAAGATATTTTACACTAATGGCGAAGTAAGATTTAGCTCCAAGTGCGATGAGTATAAGATTGTTAAACAAGTTGCTGAATGAAATAACTGGTCTGAAGACAGAACTATTTAAAAGAACTTTAACACATTTTTTAAATGAAAAACCCGTTTCTATAAAATAATGTCTTTCTTAAAAAGATAAGTGGGCGGTAAGACACTTCAGAATGGACTCAATACAGTTTGGATATGGTTTTTACTTTCTCTTACTCCTAGTAAGAGGAAGTATTGTAATCGTGTCAAATTTTCCATATCGAGTTTTCTCCGGAAATATCCGTTTTGAGGTCCCCTGCGTCCAAAAAAGTGGTTTTTAGCCAATGGTGTATGTGTGTGTGTGTATGTGAACAGCGTAACTGAAAAACGAAAAACCGTAGAAAGTTGAAACATGATATCCCGTTTAGGTATCACCATGGATCTGATAGTACATTATCTGCCTCAATTCCTCAACCGGAAGTACCACTTTACTAGTTTTTTTTTTTTTACTTTTTTGCAATTTTCTCAAAAATTGGTCAGACGATTTTCTTCAAACTTGTTATATCAACTACACATATAAGGAGCTATAACTTTTATTTAAAACGTTTCTCCGGAAAAATTCATTTAAGGCACATTTGATGGACGGATGGGGTTAGGTTTTCGTCTAAAGTGGTATTTCAGTTTACTATAGAAATCTGTCATCTAAATAATATTAATTAGAATTAAATGTGTTGTTGAAATTCCGAGTTTGAAAAAAAAATCGGATGACCGGAAGTGCGTTTTAACTGAACTGTATGTGTCAGTTATCTGGTATTTTCTTGAAAACGGTTCCAACAATTTTCTTTAAACTAGGAATGTGAACTACACATATATAAAGAGCTACAACTTTTATTTGAAACATTTCTCCCTGGTGAAGTCATGTAAAGGGGGTTTTGGGGGGAGGGGTGGCTTACTTTTTCTCTAAAGTGCTAAAATAGTTGATTATACAATTCTATCATCCAAACAAAATTAATTAGAAATAAACAGATGGCCAAAATTCCAAGTTTCAAGAAAATTAGTAAACCGGAAGTGCGCTTTTGCTGGACATTGTTTTCAGTTTTCACCGAACTCCAACGAATTTCATCAAATTTGGTATACAGAGTCTCAAATTTGTCAATTACAATTTTGAAAACTGGAATAAGAGAAAGTTGTGTGAGCGTTTTACACCAGATTTTTTTTTTCTCTTTTTCTCCTATTGAGAACAAAGTGCTTACTTCACTGCAATGACTATTTGAACTTGTAAATCTAGGTTTATTGTGTATTCTTGACGTACCTTATGTTACTTGTTTTGTAATTTATTCAGGCAAAATATAAAATAATAATAATAAACACATACAGGAAAGGGGAATAGCTAAGTGGTTAGCGCACTGGACTCCCACGCGGAAGACCCGGGTTCGAGTCCAGCTATGCTACTGAAATGTATTTGGTGTGATGTTTTGTAATGTAGTTTGTTGTAACTCGAGCGGTTTTGATAAAGGGCTTGTATTGTAAGTTTAAGAGAGAAGTATAAGAATAATCAGGAAGACACTGGTAGATTAATTAAATATATTTCTCTAAAGATAGGTTAAGTATTTTACAATATCGCAACTATATCTTAATAAATCAGATGTTTATCTAGAATAAAGGCAAATCACTATCACTGGCACTGGGTTTAAGAGAGCGATTCTTGAAGCAAGTGTTCTGGCTTGAATGTCTGTTCAGACTATCTTGAAGGAATGTCTTCTTTTCATAGTTCAAATCCTTTCAAATAATGCTGGTATGACTGGAGAGAGCTTTATTGTTTTACCCTAACTGTTTCTTGCCCTTTGTCTCTTGGTTTGCATTGACCTAGATTATAGTACCTGGCTCAATCCCCATCACTAAAATACACTATTTGAACTAGCTAATTTTCACAAAATTATTTTACTAAACTATTTCCCAAAACTATTATTTGTCCATTTCGTTCTTCCACTACACTACCTTTAGATTTTTTCTTCCTAGGAGCCTCTAAACCTCACTGTTCGGTGATGGACAGTGTTGTCTGTAACGAGAGAACACTGTTCGGAGGCCGGCAGTGCACTGAGACGGCTCCGGACGCCAATGACCATAGATGTTGACGCGACTTAAATTAAAACAAAAAAATAATAAAAAAAAATAAACACATACAAATTCTAGGTGCTACCATGTTAACAAATTTGTGTTAACTACCATGTTTCTTGTCACATCAATACTTAGATCAACTGAGTAGAATTTTTGAAATTTGAAGAAAATGATTTGTCCGTTTTACACATGAATGAACTTGCAGTAAGAGAAGGACATAAATTTTTCATATCACAAATTTTTTTTAATGAAAAAACTAACAGCTAAGACTTCGGAGTCACTTAAAGAATTTTTTAGCGCCCACAAAATATATTATTTTTCAAAGACGATACATTGTGTAGTAAAATGTTAGTTTAATAAATAATATCTCACAATTTAGTCATAATGTAAATAAGAATTAGAAATGAAATAATTACAATTAATCCGGAAAGATAATTCTAATAATTTGGTCACGTGAGATGGGATGATTTCCTGTTCAAACACGCTAAATGTAATTTAATTATTCATTACACTGTAGCTTTACTTGTAATATTTCAAATAATTACATTATGTTAGTTGATATGAAGTTGAAAAAGCACTTTAGAGGAACACCTAACCCCCCCATCCAACCGTGAAAAATACCATTAAATGTTTTTCCCCAGACGAATGATTCAAATAAATATAAGCTATAGCTCAAACGATTTTCTTCAAATTGAAAAAATTTGGCAACTTATATAATTCTAATTAAAATTGTTTTAGTTGACAGAATTGTATAGCACATTATTGAATTCAAATAGCACTTTAGAGGAAACCATAACCCCCACCTCTCCCCTCAAAAATGCCCTTAAATACATTTTACCGAAGAAACGTTTTAATTAAAAATTTTAGATCCTTGTATGTGTAGTTAATATAATAAAGAAAATCGTTGGAGCCGTTTCGTTAGAAAAATAGCAGAACATTGAAAATTACTTTTCAGTATATGTACCGCTGAAGCGAGTATTTTGGGGCGGGTGTTGGTGTATTGGTTATGAGCATGGACTTGTAAGTGGGAGGACCCCAGTTCGAGTCCAGCGAATAACTAAATTTTGTATTTGTTTAAAAAATGTTAATAGTAAAGTAGGTGCTTCCGCCCCGTCCACGGACACATAATTTGATGTTGGACGTTAAGCCCGCCTGAAAAAATAGGCATTACTTTACTACTTTTCAGTAAAAACGTACTAGCTGTCTTCTGCTTATTTCAAACGCGAAATTTCAACAACATATTTAATTCTAATTAGTATTATTTAGCTGATAGAAGTGTGTAATAAACTGAAATAGCACTTTAGTGGACAACCCACCCACCTCCTTCCCCTAAAAGTGCTCCCAAAAAGTTTCAAATAAAAATTGTAGATCTTTGTGTGTGTAGTTGATAAACCAAGTTCAAAGGAAATAGTTAAAGCCATTTTTGAGAAAATTGCAAAAAAGTAAAAAAAAAAAATTTTAGTAAAGTGGTACTTCCGGTTGAGAAATTTTGACCGCTGACCTACTGTCAGATCCCATGGTGATACCTCAGCGGAATATCAAGTTTAAACTTTCTACGTTTTTCGGTTTTTGAGCTATGCTGTTCAATACACACACACACACACACACAAACCATTTGCTAAAAACCACTTTTTTGGACTCAGGGGTCCTCAACACGGATATTTCCGGTGAAAGATTTAGATTTAGATTTTTCAGCTTCGGGTGGGCTATACCCAGATACCACAGCCATTCATAGGTATTCATAGATTTTCTAGAAGGTGATTTCTCCGCTCTCAAGGGAGTTTTGAGGGCTTCCACAACTAGATCTTTTTGCGTTAAAATAAAAAAAATAAATATTTCCTCAGGCCGCAATGTACCAAAAGTTTTGTATCGCCATTTGGTTATTGCTATGCAATCAAAAAGCAGGTGGGGGTCGTTTCTCCCTCCTCCTACTGACATAGTCTGCACAAGAGTTCCGAGCTTATAGCCCCATCTTGTAAAGATGCTTCCTGAACCTACTAGACCCGTAAATAACCCAGTGACCAGAGAAATCTCAGTACTCAGGCTAAGAGTCACTTTGGTCTTTTCTCTACACAGTTTTGGCATCATCTTTTTAATGTGCATAGCCCCAAGTTTGCTTCGGAGCCCAGTCTCCAATTGCTGCACGGAGTGCTCCACTGGTTATCCCCAGAACAGGTACTGGACCACAAAACGAACTATTTACCCCTTTTCTGGCCAGTTGATCAGCTATCTCATTATCCTCAATCCCTGCATGTCCAGGCATCCATCTCAGCTGAACCTTATTGTGCCTGGAAAAGTCTCGTCAATTCCTATCGACATTCCTTGAGTAGGGAGGAAGTGGTTCTGTGAGCCTCCAGAGCTTTCCTGACTGTCCGAGCAAATGCGTATAATTTCGGTGAAAAATCATTCTCAAAAATTTGACCCAATTACAATACTTCCTCTTATTAAGGGTAAAAATAAAAACAATTTACCCTTTTAAATGAAACTTAAACAAATTGATTAACAAAAATAATAATATCAAAGGAATTTCTAACCTAATTATTGTTATCAATGAACGGAATAAAATGTAGGTACGTGTGTTTATGTTTAACTATAAAAATAGTTCCTATTGAAAAGAAAACAATATCCCCAAGTAAACAACACACACATAAATACACACATTGCCCTGTTCACCTTTCCTACAATAACATTATATGAATATGATGCAGCAGATAGATAATAAGAAACACGTAACTTATAACTTCCTGTTGATTTTTTTTTGGTTGTGCAATCAACATCAAAACTTTTTGGCACCCACAAATTTAAAGTACAATAAAGTATATACTTCCGTTTATTTTTCTAATAATTTCCTTCTAAGAAGTTTGTTTGGAGATTATTCAATTGTATGGAGATAAAACAAATTATCTACCCTATAAATAATACAATCTTCCTAAAAGATGCGGAGATGTCCAGATGATACAATCTAATAGTTATTTTATTACGAGCTGAGGAATTCTTGTTAGATCTTTGCATCTGCATATATTATTTAGGAAATAGCCGAGGTTTTGGGTCAGAAAGTGTTACATCGATCGAATATCGATCTTCTTAGTTTTACTTTCGTAATTAGAATTGTCAATTAGAGATCAAAACCGGAGCGATCTACCACAAATATTTTGATCCTGTAAGTGTCACTTGACTTTTTTTTTCACGATTTTAAAAAAAAAAAAAAAAATGTTTTCAATGATTTTTTTTAAATTTCACAACTATCTACACCACATGAATACTTTAAATATTAATTTGAAATATTTTTCCAGGAAAATCCGTTTATATTTTTGGGAGTTCCAGGAGAGGTGGCATGGTTTCCATGAGAGTATCCATTTTAATATTAAGCTACACTTTAATTAGTCTAGCGCACTCGCCTTGGGTGATAGAATTAGGGTTTCGATTCCCGCTGGGGCTCGGTGATGACCCAGCGTCGTTGAGAAAAAGTGGGAAGCTGCAATTGGTAGCGCACCAAGGTAGCGAAGGCCGGAACTAAACGGCGAGGGAACTGCAACGTGCTTATTACCACACGTCCCCAAATATAAATCGTCGTCTGATGAGCCTTGGCTTCATGGACTAAGTAGGTTTATTTTTTACACTTTATTTATTTTTTTAATTTAAGGCGCGTCAACATCTATGGTCATTGGCGCCCGGAGCCTTCTCAGTACACTGCCGGCCTCCGGACAGTGTTCTTTCGCTATAGACAACACTGTCCATAACCAGACAGTGAGCTGTAGAGGCTCCTGGAAAGAAAAAATCTAAGGGTCCCCCGCGTTGGCGTCCAGTGCGCTAATCACTGAGCTAATCCCTTCCCTTTTCACATTTTATGTTAAACGCTTAGCTAGAATTTCAAATTTGAAGAAAAAACGGCTTTCGGAATAGTTTTCAAAGTTAGTTTTTTTTTTTGCAAGTTTCTTGAAAACGACCCCTATTGGTCTTCTTTAAAATGTTGGAATGAACGCTAACTACACAGATATAAAACCTATCACTTTTGTCATGTGAATTTTTTTCCTCAGACATTGTATTTTAAAGAATTCTGGATAATCTGTGACGTGACGTTAGATTGTGAGGTTTGATCTAGACAAAGCAGTTCTAGCCCAATGGTGGGCAACTTTTTGTAAATGAGGTGGCAGAATGAATTCCAAGCTTCGTTCGCGTGCCATATCGGTTAATCGTCACTTTTTTTTGGTATTATTTATATAATGATTGTTTTATTTTATTAAAAATAAATCCGAATCATTTAAGATTCATAGGATCCGAAGAGCGAGGAATCAGCATCAGTTGAAAGAGGGAGAATGCCTTTCATATATAAAGAGTTGCAGCAGAACAGTCCAGGACAGTTTTTACAACAATATATACAGTCAGCAACCTATCTACTTACTTTCTAATTACTCAGCCAGTCTGTCTCTTTATTATTCACTCGCTACCTAACTTCTATTTAACTGTAAAGTACTTGCAGTTTGTGTGTTCTATTTATTATATACTGTTCAGCATATCATCTAGTTTATTTCTATCTTATTTCTAAACCCATTCTCTTCAATTCTCTCTCCTTCTCACATCTATTATAATAAAGAAATTGTTATTATATTACATTTATTATTTTTATAATAAATATAGACTAAACTATTTTTCTTTAATTAACACAAAACAATGGAAATCAAAGAGAATCAAGAAAAATGTAAGAACACACAGACTTTCTTAAATTATTTCTTGATACTGCTATAAGGACTATTGCATCATATTTCGCATTTCGTAAAAATCAATGAATTACAAAATTTGATTAATGCAAAAATTTCGATAAAAAGCCGATGTTTAATTCCTGTTGTACTTAAATAGAAATTGTTCACCTAATTCATATCAGTTCTTTTGCTTCTATAATTGGATTGAGGTATTTCATTTTTGAGAACATTTTCCCACAACTATAAGCGAAGCCAAATTAAGAATATATAAACTTCGTATGTTCATTTATATACGAAAATTCCTTAATAGAGAATAAAATTTTATAAAATCGTATAATGGGGGTGGTGAAGTTGTTCGTGGTCTGAGATTGTTCTCACGTGCCCCCTGGATATCTAACTAAACGAATAAGATCAATCGCCAGCGCAGCCTAGTTCTTTTATACAGGGCCGCGCGACGCTGAATGGCTAAATATCTGAAGGTAATGCCGTAGGAAAAAACAAAAAAATAAATAAAATCGTATAAAGATGATATGTTAATATTTTTCAAGTTCCATGAAACTTGGAAATTTGAAACTTACTGGAACATTTCTGAACATAAACTGAACTAAATGATTTAAACTGAATTCTGTTTAAAAAAAAAAACAAAAAACAAAAACAAGGCAATTAAAATGTACAAATTCTATTACCCTACTGAAACATTACCCGGATTTCTACAGCTCACAGTGTTGTCTGGCCGGCAGTGCACTAAGAAGGCTGCGGGTGCCAATGACTTCAGATGTTCACGCGCTTTACAAAAAAAAAAATATGTATTATGCAATACATACAAATTAATTTGTTCTAATAATATGTAATATGCATCTAAAATTTTTCAGAAAATCATAGGAGCCATTCTGAGAAAATTGCAGAAACAAAAAAGTGGTATCCATTCAGCAAAGTGGTACTGCCAGATGAGAGATTTTTTATCGATAACTTCTTCTTGGATCCCCTGGAAAAACTTCAGAGAATATCATATACAGTTTCCAAAGAGTTGGAATTAAGCTGTTCACACACACACACACACACACACACACACACACACACCACACACACACATGCACAGACCAATTTATAAAAAAAACACATTTTCAAACCCAGGGGACCTCAAAAAATAAATTTTTAGTAAAAAAAAAATCAAATCCGGAAAATTTGATACACTCTCAACCCATTTTACTTACAGCAAAAAATGTATTTTTTTTTGTTTTTTAATGAAATTGTCCTAATCGAAATACTAACATTATTCATAATGAAAAACACTTGAGTTTCCGGTTTGTGACCGCGTCAATGGTTTGCTAAAAAAACCGTCATTTCGTTCGTGTTGCAATGAGCCTCTTCAAATATAGTTATACCTTGAAAGTGAATAAGGCAATGAACCTTGTTAGAGAAAGGGCCTGGCTCCTTCCTCCCCATTCTCTACCAAGATTCATTGCTTTATTGGCTTTCAAGATATAACGATCCTGGGCAACATGGGCGAAACATCGGTTTTTTAGCAAAACATTGACGCGGTCATAAAACCGGAAACTCAAGTATTTTTTCATCAAAATGGCCGCGGAAACCTAAAAGATTACTAATCATAATACTGGTAATTTTTTTTTTTTTTCTAAATTAATTAATATTTATCATATTGCCACACTATTTTGATCATTAATCTAAATGACCGGGCATTATAAATAATGACCAACTAATCATTTAGTCTATAAAAAAATCTATAATACTAGACTCGTTAATTATATGTGTGCTGAAGTATTAGCATTGTTAAAATGTTTTTTTTTAAAAAAAAAAAAAACTTATTACCATAACAAAGAATTTCAAAGTTATAGAATTCTATTGAGACTTCTAACTTCATAAATAAATCATAATCCTATTTAAAGTGTTAAGTATTTTAACAATAATAAATAACAGCTAGTTTCATCTAGCCAGAAGCAAACAGGTGTTTTGAATATTCATTAATCCTTTTCATGTAAAAGTGAATGAAAAGTTTGATTTTGCTTAAAAAAAAAAAAAAATCTGGTGTGAAACACTCACCCAACTTTCTCTTACTCCTGTTCTCAAAAAAAAATTATAATTGATAAATGTTATAGTTTATGTACCAAATATAACGAAATTCGTCGAAAACTGAAAAAGCTGTTCAATAAAAGCGCACTTCCGGCTTACGAATTTTCTTAAAACTTGAAATTTTTGGCCATCTATTTATTTCTAATTAATTTCTGTTTGGATGATAGAATTGTATAATCAACTATGATACCACTTTAGGGAAAGCTGTAACCCCACGCCTCTCCTAAAAGTGCCCTTAAATGAATTTTTCCAGAGAAATGTCCTTAAATAAAAGATGTAGATCTTTACATTTTTATTTTGTACATGAAGTTTCAAGAAAAAAATCCTCGGAGCCATTTTTGAGAAAATCGCAAAAACGTAAAAAAAAAAAAAACTAGTAAAGTCGTACTTCCGGTTGAGGAATATTGACAGTTAACGCACCGTCAGATCTCACGGAGATACCCAAACGTAATATCAAGTGATCAACTTTCTACGATTTTTCGTTTTTGAGCTATGCTGTCCACATACATATACACACACAGACCATTTGCCAAAATCCACTTTTTTGGACTCAGGGGACCTCAAAATGGATATTTCCGGTGAAAACTCGATATCGAAAATTTGACACGATTAAAATACTTCCTCTTACTAGGAATAAGAGAAAGTAAAAAACAAAAATAAATAATGTATATTATGGTATATTATCTAATGAAAGAGAATCTTATTAATTGAATTTCTTTTAGCCAACCTCCTTCATTCTTAGATACTTTTAATAAGTGATGTTACTTCCCGTTGAATAATATTATAATTAGAGAAAAATCTCTACATTAAAACCAGTAAACTATTTTCTAAATTTATATATATTTATGAAATGAAGTCAATTTAAAAGTTTAGAAGATAAACATAAGAGGGAGGGACCTTATATAAGGAATATAAAATAAAACAAGAATAAGAATTAAAGAGAGATCTTCTTCACTAAGGAATGTCCCCTCCCCCTCAACCAGCATTGCTTAAAAATAAGAAAAGAAAGGATGAATATTGAGAGAAACTTTTCTAATCTTAGTTATATTATTTTCTATTATTATTTACATTCAATGATAATGTGACTTTTTTTTAAATTTTTTGTTTATAATTTTCTTCGCCCTTATATGTATATATATATTATGAATACTATATAAAACACGATGACTACCTGCTGTGAATATGGACAATAAAATGATAATGTATTTTATGTAATACAACCATCTGTGTGTGTGTGTGTGGAAGATATGGAAAGTAAACATAATTATTTTGGACAGTTATTTCTTTTAAACATTAATTTAAATAAATTTATTTACTTAATATTGAATATTTATGGGCAATATTATCCATGGATATCCAAACAGATTCGGTATTCATTTCTTTACTAAAATACCAAATTTATAAAACTTATTTATCCAGACGGGATGTCTGTAAATGGGTTGACTCTAATTGACAAAAAAAAAAAAAACCTGTTGTATAAATAACGATTATCATCCTACTGAATTTTACATAGCTCTTCTTCACAAGGTCGGCAAATGAGCTGAAATTTTTGAAAGGTACACAAGACCCTCACTTACACCAATTGTCCCAATTCTGAGCGGCCTTGTACAGAAAATCCGCTTAAAGCAGGTGCCAGGTCCGGACAGCAAGAAGAAATCCCCCCCCCCCAGGAGGAAATAAAAACTATGTGGAAATTTTTTATACTCACTGACACACGTATATTATTGATTCTTTTATAATCAATCACCACAATTAGTTTTTTTAATAATTGAGCTTGCAGAAGCAATTCTAAGTGAGTTATTGGAACAAGATTGGACAATCTATTTCTGCTGGGTAAGAGCTCATCGAGGATTGGTTGGATATGAGATGGGTTGATTATTTTGCCAAAGAAGCATGAAATTCAGTTTCGATGGAAAAATGATACGATAAGGTCCTCTTATCCTACATTAAAAATGACACTAATCAAATAAAAATTGACTTAATGCCACAAACTTGTTTTACCCGACTATGATGTCTAGACAGCAAAATAAACATCTATAGCTAACCTTTAAGTTTGTGGGGTGACCCTGACATGATCAAAAGAGGCCAATCAAGTACATTACCTTACTTTATTATTTGATTAAACATGACTCTCATTAACATCAAATCTGAAGACGAAAATAGCTCACAAGTATAGCTCGCATTACTGTAAAACTCCCACCTCTATGGAAAAAGAATGTCAAAATGTGTTTGTTTTTTTTCAAGTGGAATCCCAGTTTATAACTTCGGGCATTACCAATAAATCTATTAAATTCTATCTCTTGAAACGGATATGGATATTCCGGATTTCAGATTTTATTAACAAACCACTATCCGCAACCCGCCGTCACGGAATTAAAAGCGAGACTAATTCAAGAGTTCGAAGAATCGGAGCAAAGAAAAGTAAAAAAAGTTATTAAATAAACTAGAATTAGTAGACAAAAAAAAATCAGTACTTTTCGCGAGATGTGTGCGTTAGCAGGAGACCACATAACGGATGATCTTGGATTGGAGGGTTTGGATTTCGTTTGGCAGTACCGTAAAGTTTTGGTCTATAATTCCAAATTGATGCGATATAAAGTCGTCTTTTATTTTGTAGCGTCAGTTTGGAGTTTTGGTCAAGTAGTCTGAAACGTTGGTTAAAGAAGGTTCGTTTGAGCCTAGTATGGAGTTCCAAGTCAGTCGTTTGTTTGTCTAAGTAAGTCCAAGGTAAAGGTACGTACCTAAAAGCAAAATGAGGATCATTGATGATTTGTTGGTGTTTGTTAAAGGTTTCCCTAAGTTCCATAAGTTGTTGTGGTTGTTGCAGGAAACAAAATGACAGTTGCTTTGTGTTTCGTGTTTCCATTCGAAGCGGTAAACATTCAAAGGAGCAGTGGAAACACTCGGCAACAACAGGATTTAATTGTGTCAAATTTTCGATATAGAGTTTTCAACGAAAATATCCGTGTTGAGGTCCCCTGAGTCGAAAAAAGTGGTTTTTAGCAAATGGTCTGTGGCGTGTGTGTGGGTGTCAGCTCAAAGACAAAAACGAAAAAACCAAAAAGTTCAAACTTGAATTAAGTACAGTATCACCATGAAATCTGAACAGTAGTTATCTGTGAAATTACTCACCGGAAATACCACTTTACTAGTTTTTTTTATTTTTTTTTTATTACTTTTTTGCGATTTTCTCAAAAATGGTTCCAACGATTTTCTTCAAACTTAGTATATCAATTACACATACTATGAGCTGCAACTTTTATTTGAAACTTTTGTCTGGGAAAATTCATTTAAGAGCAAATTTAGGCGAGAGGTGGGGTTATGTTTTTCTCTAAAGAGTGTTATCATTGTTGATTATCAATTCTACCAACCAAACAAAATTAATTATAAAGAAACAGATGGCCCAAATTCCAAGTTTCAAGAAAATTAGCAAACCGGAAGCGTGCTTTTACTGAACAGTTTTTTTTTTCAGTTTTCGATGAATTTCATTTTAAATTTGGTACACAAACTATAAAATTTGTCAATTATAATTTTGAGAACTGGTGTAAGAGAAAGTTGTGTGAGTTGTTTCAATGGCGGTTTGTAATACAAAGTTTTTTTAAGAAAATCATTTTGAGTAGTTTTTGAGAATTATGAAAAACTCTGAAATCTTTTCTCTCTAAAAATCACACTTTTGACTGGTAGACTTTGATCGAAACTTTGGAGTCAGATGAAGATGAGATAAAGGAACTTAAGTGAATTTAATGTTTAAGCTTTGCTGCAATATTCTATCCCAGCATATACGAACAGATATCACATAATATTATATCACAAAACATTTGCTAAAAAAAACATTGTTCAATAAATCAGGGATTATCAAAAGAAGATATTTCTCATGAGAAACGAATTTCCAAAATTTTGAAACTATATTTTTCTCTTCCAGACGTGTTTTTTAAAAAAAGTTATTAATTTATTGGAAAGTAAATATTAGAAATAATCAGTAATGGATGAGCACGTTAAATAATCATCCGAACAGTTTAGTGAACATAATTTCCGAAAGTGAACAAAAAATTATTTCTTGGGAGACATATGCTGTCTAGGTACAGTTTGTATTATGATCATATCAAACTATTACCGTTTTTTTTTTTTTTCAAGTTAAAAGATAAGTTATTATATAATATATAAATATGGTTACCGTGCACTTAGCAGCGCTTATGTTATAGGGACAAAGATGTTTATATGATTACCTTAGCTTTGTCATTTCTTACTGAATAGAAAGTTAGATACGAGTATGTCATCTAAACTTTTCTTCCTTCTTCTTATATTCTAACAATATTTCTGTAGAATTATGTGGTTGGTTGTTACATATGTATATTGTCTAACAAAACATTAATTTGTAGATATAATCTATTTCAGTATAATTATTAAATTAATAATTAGAAATTTTTCTTTGGTTTAGAAAGAAAAAGTTCCATAATTATGTCTTAAGTTTTTGAATAAAATGTCATAGAAACTGTTTCTCGAAAATGATCTCGAAAACTAATATCTTTTTAGGATTAGAATAAATTAGAACTAGAATGAATGATTGTATGAATGAGTGTGGGAGGGGCGGGGTTTGGTCGTGTAGGAAGTCTTCCTGCATTGTTTTAATTTTGGGAGCCACCTATTCTTGGAGAGGAGGATCTGAGCCCAAGGATTGGCTAGCCCAGCACCTGTGTGAATGGGAGAATGATTGTTGTGTATTATTATTATTATTACCACCAACCTCGGGCGGGTATATCCCCGGCACTGCAGCCAACAGAGGCTATTGTGCCATCCCCGATAGGTCCTAGTAGATAAACCTCCCCATAAGGAAGTTTGAGGGCTTCACCCCAGGTCATTTTGAGCTACCATCTCCTCAGGTCGCAACGTACTAAAGGTCTCATACCTCAATTTAATTATTGCAACGCAATTAAACAACAGGTGGGAGGCCGTTTCCTCCACTTCCTGACATAATCTGCACAAGGGTTTCGCTCGAATGAGCCCTACCTTGTACAGATGTTTCCTGAACCTACCATGACCTGTAAATAGTCCCGTCACCAGAGAAATCTGGCTCCTACTCAGACTAAGAGTCATTTGGGTTCTTCGTTTACACAGTCCTGGCATCATCCTTTTACTGTGTATAACACCCGGGTTCCTCCTCCAGAGCTCTTCATGCTTACTGCGACCCCACTCTCTAATCGCTGCACGAATTGCTCCGCCAGTTATTCCCAGGACCGGCTCTGGACCAATGAACGGAGTGTTAGCCCCGTTCCTGGCCAGTTGATCAGCTGTCTCATTACCCTCAAACCCTGCATGTCCAGGCACCCATAGCAGCTGTACCTTGTGCCTGGAGATTCTCACCAATGCCTATTGTTGTGCAAATAGTGTATATAATTTTAACTTGGTTTTAAGAAAAAGAGGTGCGAGTAATATCGAGTACTCCACCCCATGTTATTTTAGGTGTGTGAAATGATTATGGTTAGAATGAATGTATTTATTGGAATGCGAGTATTTATTGGTATGAAAACTTGTATGGATATATTTATTGGTATGAATGAAATTGGTCATCTAGTTGTAAGATGAAAAGTGGAAATATGTAAGATAAGAAGATATGAAGGATGTTAATTGGACTGAGGAGATGGAATAGCCTAGAAGGTTATGCAAATAAAAAGAAAAGAAAATATGATTTTGGTATAATACAAGTATTTTAGGAATGCGGGACAGATTTGTTTTTTGGAAGAACATGGTCTTGTTCATGAACTTCCTAGTTTGGTTCCCTAGTTTGTAACCCGCAGACATAAACTAAATCTATAATTGGTAAAATCTGTTATCTAACGATCACAATACTTTTTCCTATTCCTAAGGGAAGGGATTAGCTCAGTGGTAGCGCGCTGGACTAGCAACGCGGAGAGCACGGGTTCGAATCCAGCCGTGCTACCCTTAGATTTTCTCTTTCCTAGGAGCCCTACAGCTCACTGTCCGGTGATGGACAGCTGTTGTCTGTAAGGGAGAACACTGTCCGGAGGCCGGCAGTGCACTGAGAAGGCTCCGGGCGCAAATAACCAACCGATGTTTGGACGCCTTAAATTTAAAAAAAAAAAAAAAAAAATTCCTATTCCTCAAAATTATAATTTTTTATTTTAATATAATTAATTTTTATTTTTCAATGTTATATATAATGGGAGAATCTACACTTAATAAATACGACTCTGTTTTTTTCTTGAGGCGGTTGTCCTACCAATGGATTCCTGAGGCCATTGCAGCCTGGCAGAAAACAAGGTAGCGGACATTTTGGCCATGAAAGGGAGAAGAGAAATTCAGCTAGCTTGTTCGGACATGTATGGTGGAATAACAAAGAGCGGGTGCAGCAGGGGAAACGTGGGAGCTCTTGTTTGAGGAGCAGGTGCCATCTGATCTACCCAGATATACCTTCTTTTTTTTTTATTTTTTTAAGGTGCTCAACGGCTAAGATTCTTTGCACCTGCTGGGCTAATACGAGATAAATCTTTGTAGCATCATTTAGAATGACGACTGTGCAAGACTATCAAAGGAAGAAGCATCTGAATAATAGGATAGGAGTACCCCAAAACGTCTACCTCCTTACACTGGGACACAGGACTATTCTATGGACATGGAGCACATTCTCTCATGCTCTACCTTACGATTACATATTGACGAGCCTACTAAATAGGCAGCTAGAAAAATTTACTGGACAGCCAGGGCCAAATTGGATTCGAAACCACCCTTTAATGAATTTTCTCAGAAAAAAATATACCAAGCAAAATCTCTGTATGTAAGCCAAGTTATGCCCCAAGTAGGCCAAGTTAACGAAATCGCTTGCAGTTTTTTTCCCCCCTGGCATTGACATGTTATCATTCAGCTATATATGCTTATGCGTTATAGAACTGACGACATACTTAGTGCCTCAAGCATTCATCTACGGATCCAATCTATTTCATTTATGCAAATAAATAAAACACGCTAACACTTGCAGTTTTCATGGAGAAAATCAGTGAAAAATGGGATAAAACTGTTCAGTAAAGTCGCACGCACTTCCTGTCAACTGATTTGATTCAAATCGAGAATTCGGAATTTTTGGCAACACATTCAATATTATTTATTTAGATGATGGAAGCATAAAATAACACTTTATAAGGAAAATATAATCCCACTCTCTTCCCAAGACCCTTTTTAAATGAAGTTTAGTGAAGGGAATAGCTAATGGTCAGCGTACTGGACTCCCAAGCGGAGGATTGATGGGTAGTATTGTCTGTAACGAGAGGCAATGCACTGAGAACGCTCAGGGCGCAAAGATGTTGACGCGCCTTTAATTAAAAAAAAAAAAAAAATGAATTTTCCCGGAAAAATAGTAAAATAAAAGCCATAGACTTACGTGAAAATAGTGTTTATATAAAATTTAAAGAAAATCGTTGGAGCCTTTTTTAAAAAAATCGCAAACAAGTAAATGAAAAAAAAAAACTTCATTTAGTAATGTAGTACTTCCGGTTGACCAAAACTTTATTGTCAGGTCCTCTAATACTAATTAAACGAACATGGAGTATGAACTTTCTCCGATTTTTCATTTTGTAAGTTACACTGACCATAACACACAATAAGAGATCAATTTCTAAAAACTACTTTTTCAGATTCAGGGGACCTTAAAACGTGTATTTCTGATGAAAAGTTGGAAATCGAAAATTTGTCACGATAGCAAATACTTCCTGTTACAGCAGTAAGAGAAAGTAAAATGGAGAAGCGTTTTCTTTACTTTAATATTATAGGATTACTATAATTAACTTGCCAAATAACTTTGCCAAGCCCTTAAGGAACTTTGATTTTTCTTACCCTGAACCATATCCTCATGGTTTTACAGCTTTGTAGAGAAGCCAGATTTTAAGATTCGCCTAATTATAAGCGACATTTTTTCTCTTACTTTCCTCTTATTAGCGTAAACTCGTTACTACAATGTGCAGTGATGTGAAAAACAGCATTCCACAAAAGCGAATCCTAGGGAGTATGAACTATTAGTTGTGGTGGTTGGTTCCGCAGAGCTGGAAAGCATCAGAGACATTTTCCGGTGGTAACCTGCTTCATTTCATGGTCATCGACCGGTTTCGGGCGTTCGCCCATCTTCAGGATGCGTTTTTCAGACAGTGTGACAACAGAGCATAGACTTGCACAGAGCAAATTGAGTATGTGTAAACTGAATTTGCTCTGTGCAAGTCTGTGTTTAGTCACACTGTCCCAACTGAAAAACGTATCCTGAAGATGGTCGAACGCCCGAAACCGTCGATGACCATCAAAGATAAGCAGGCTACCATGGAAAATGTCTCTGAACTATTAGCTTTCAAGGTGTTACACTCTCTGAAAAGGCTCATTGCAATTTGGGCGAAACGTCAATTTCTAGCAAACCATTGACGCTAGATCTCAACCCGGAAACTCAAGTTTTTTTCAATACTCAGGGCACCTCAAAATATGTATTTCTGGTGAAAACACAATTTTGTTAATTTGACAAGATCGCAATACTTCTTTGTTATATGGAGTAAGAAGACAAAAGAAAATAAAAAGGCACAAGCGTGTGAAGAGTAACGTAAGAGAGAGAGAGAGAGAGGTGAAGAAAAGTCTCTTAAGAAATTTTATCCTTAGTGATTAAAAACAAACAGTATACGTTCAAAAACACTTGCAAATTATACAACTCAGCTGGAAACACATTTCCTAGATCAAGTAAAGACTCATACCACCCACATATAGTTACGTATATGAACTTTTTGTTTATTTACAAATTAAGCTTGATTTCCAAAGTAACTCTAATACATGGTGATATTAAACAAATAATCTAAACTTTTTATTCTTTCCTATGTGAGATTTTTTCCCATTTGTGCAACAAATGAATGAATTAAACCATCTGTTTTTATCTTTTAAGAACAAAGACATGTGTCAATAAGAAGAAAAAGTTGAAAGTAACAACATTTTCAAAACAAAAGTAGGTAGACACTTACCTTAAGAAAAATCAAAATAAACACAACACACTGTAATTGTGTCTGTTATTATGCAATATATAATATCCATTGACTAAGTAGCTATATAATTTTCTATAAAACAATGAGAAATAACCACAAAAATCTTGTACATAATGTAGGTAATTGTGTTGATGAAATAGTGCGCTTAATAATCCTGTGAATAAGATGCTCGTTTTTGTAAGATTACAATGCATCTGATATTTTAAATTAGTTTATTTCAATATTCTCATTTCAAATTATAGATCTTGTATCTAAATTGTAACAGGTTTAATACCATAATTTAAATTCTATTTTAAATTATATATAGTTTTCAATTTTGCAGAATTCAGTAAAGTCGTACTCCCGGTTGATGGATTTTGCCCGAAATCTTTGTGTCTGATGCGGTGGTAGTTAAGTGCTTAAACGGAATCCCAAGTTTGAGCTTTCTGCGGCTTTTCATTTTTGAGTTCATTCTGTTAAAATACACACACACATACACATACAGACCATTTGCTAAAAACCATATTTTCCGACTCAGGAGACCTCAAAACGGATATTTCCGGTGAAAACTCGATATCGAAAATTTGACACGATTACAATACTTCCTCTTACTAGGAATAAGAGAAAGTAAATATAATAATGAGATGTTTATACGGCGTTGGGACGAAGCAAGTTTTAAAGAAAAAAAAAAAATTCTGGTGTGAAACACGCGCCTACAACTTTCTCTTACACCAGTTCTCAAAATTATAATTGACAAATTTTATAGTTTGTGTACCAAATTTAATGAAATTTGTCGAAAACTATTCAGTAAAAGCGCACTTCTGGTTTACTGATTTTCTTCACATCCGGAATTTTGGCCAACTATTTATTTCTAATTAATTTCATTTGGATGATAGAGTTGTATAATCAAGTATGATACCACTTTAGAGGAAGCTGCAACCCTACCCCTCTCCTAAAAGTGCCCTTAAATGAATTTTCCCAGAGATATGTTTTGTATAAAAGTTGTAGATCTTTGAATATTTAGTTTATATGTGTAGTTTCAAGAAAATCGTCAGGGCCATTTTTGAGAAAATCGCGAAAAAGTGAAAAAATCAAATTTAGTAAAATGTTAAACAAAAGCACTTCCGGTTTTCCGATTTTTCTCAAACTCGAATTTCACACAACAG
The DNA here is from genome assembly GCA_011037195.1 of Triatoma infestans. Classification (NCBI taxonomy): domain Eukaryota; kingdom Metazoa; phylum Arthropoda; class Insecta; order Hemiptera; family Reduviidae; genus Triatoma; species Triatoma infestans. The sequence continues at coordinate 27,626 of JAAEAF010010106.1, forward strand.
ATTTCATTCTAATTAACGTTATTTAAATGTATCGGTATAACCTGAATAGGCACTTTCGAGGGTAAACCTCAAAACCCCCACCCCCGCTCTCCCAGAAGGGCCCTTTAATCAATTTCCCAGAGAAATGTTTCAAATAAAATTGTAGCTCTTGTATATGTAGTTTGAGGTCCAGTTTAAAGAAAATCCTTGGAGCCATTTTTGAGAAAACGCAAAAAAGTAAAAAACAACTAGTAAAGTGGTACTTCCGATTGAGAATTTTGACAGATAACGCACAGTCAGATCGCATGGTATATCTAAACGGAATATTAAGTTTCAGTTTTCTACGGTTTTTCGTTTTTGAGCTATGCTGTTCACATACACACACACAGACATACACACACAAAGACATACACACACACACACACACACACACACACACACACATCTTTCACACACATCTTTCTTTAGATGTACTGGCAAATAGGAAGAAGCAAACATTTCTGCCATTCCATATTAGAGAACTGCTAAATCAGCTCAAAGAAAAAGCCGAAATTAGCTTCAGTTGGACGGAAGCACACATTGGGACTGCTGGAAATGAAAGAGCTGACTCCCTAGCAAAAAAGGCTGCATTGAATCTGGAGCTTGAAGAAACAGTAGGAATCCCCTATCGAGTTTACACAGCCATTGTAATGAGCATAGTTTTCAGGAGTGGGACCAGCTTTGGAAAAATTCTACCAAGGGACAGTTAAGTAGACAGTTTTTCCCTTCTGTATATGAGCGGCTGAAGCTCCCTGATTTTAGGCCGGATTTCAAGCTAACGCAGATACTGTCGGGTCATGGTAAAATGCGTTTCTATTTGACCAGATTCAATATTTTGCCGACGGCAATATGTCCGTGTAATGATGGTCATGAGCAGACGGTGGACCATTTGCTATACTGCTGCCCACTGCTGGAAAATAAAAGAGCTGAGCTCATTAGGAAGACCGCTTTACTAGGATATATTTGGCCGATTTCAAAGGAGAAGTTTTTCATACATTTGTAGTACACATACATAAGTAGTGAACTTTTTCATACATTTGTAAAGTTCGTTAGTAAGATTGATTTTGATAAATTATAAAAAAAAAATATAAAAAAAAAAGTGGTGAATCTATTTTTGAATCTATTTTTATGGTTTATACTGTACTCTTTGTTTATTCTTTTGTTTATTATCTATTATTGTGTATTGCATTATTATTAGCAATGAAGTGTTAAGAAAACAGTTTGTTGATTATAATGTAACTCTGTAAAATATGTAAGATAACAAACATGTAATACATATTGTGGAGCATGTTGAAAATAAAGGAATAAAAAAAAAAAACCACACACACAGACACACACTCACAGACCATTTGCTAAAAACCACTTTTTTGGACTCAGGGGACCTCAAAACGGATATTTCCGGTGGAAACTCGATATCGAAAATTTGACACGATTACAATACTTCCTCATACTAGGAGTAAGAGAAAGTAAATAATTCTTTGTTGCTCTAAGTTTCGGATATCATTGGTGCCCTTCTTCAGAAGCTCTGCAAAATATATTAGAGAAAAGGTACATTATTGTAGTGAAGAAAAAGTGCATAGATTTATAACAAAAAAAAAGAAAAATTTAAATTAAAGAAATATATTACAGAACAGATTGAGCATAAGATATTAAAAACAGAAACTGTAACATAGAGGTGACAGTTTATTAAATGAAATGATATTTAGAATAAGAGAGAATAAAAAAAGATAAAGATACCTTTAGAGTAAAAGAGGAGTGTACGTTGAGAACGTTGAGATTGAAATGAAGAGAGAGAGTATTTTTAAAATTAAAAAAAAAAAACTGTTAAAAGGTGGGAGGGATAAGAAAAATGTTTGTAGTGAGGCGCGGCAATTTCAAAATTTGGAATAACAAATTACTGGCGAGTGATTGTCTTTGTTTAGCGTTAGAAAAATATTGTTATAAGTTGAAGTTATGGTTTCTTTGTCTTTTTTAAAATTGATAGAGTTCGGATGGACGTGAATTCGGATAGAAGACGTTTTGACGGTTGGTGTAAGTGGTTAAAATGGAAGAGTTATTAAAATGGATGGCATGATTAAATGTCAGTCCATGTTACGTGAGAGCAGTGATGTCAATTTTTTGGTTAATAATGTCTAGTGCATATTATCTGAGTCTTTTTTTTGTAAAAACTGTTTGGATTCATCTAATGTAGCAAATGTATCAAAATGAAAAATTGCACTAACCTCAAACTTGATATTTTTTAATTTTTTTACGATTTTCTTGAAAATGGTTCCAAAATTTTTTCAAATATAGTAAATGTCTATACATATAAATGCCTTTCACTTTTATTTGAAGCATTTTTTCCAAGGAAAATGATGTTTTGGGGGTTCCTGGGGGGAAGCTTCCCCCTAAAGTGCTCCTTCAATAGAATTTATGGTTCTGCCATTTTAATATTAATATACATTAGAGCATTGTTAAGCAAATGTTCAGTAGCGGCACCTCCGCTTTCTCCTCAGTGGTTGCTGGGGTTCCGCATGGGAGTATACTTGGCCCTGACCTACACACCCTTCTACAAAACTTTGTTCATATGCAGATGACTCTGCGATAAAGCCACCAGTAAAAGCTCTACATCAGCATCATACAAATAACAGGTACGTCTACAGGCAATAAAACATGGGAAAAATAGTGGCGAATTAAAATGAACAGTCAAAAATGCCAACATGCCATGTTTACCCTCCCACGGGTATCCTGTCCTCCTGTTTACTTCAATAGCGGTATTTTACCTGTTACGATCTGGTGCGCTACCCCTTAGACTCTTCTTAGACAGCGCGACTCACTCACAAGACTTAAAAGACAAACAATGACTAAACGTTCCAAACTTTTTTATAGACTTCTTGGAAGACGATCTAAATTACCTACAGCATTGAAAAGATTTGTATATATTACGGTTCTCAAACCTATGTAGATTTATGGACTAGAATGTGGGGTTCAACCTCAAAAACTACGAGACAAATAATTAACGTTCCCTACTATCACAAATTTCATTCTCCATAAAGACCTCAACATGCCTTGCAATACAACAACTTGCCGAGACGAAATATCTTAAATACCATACCGCCCTTTCTCATTGTTTTAATCCATTTGTGCAGACTCCATCCTCTTATTATTTATTATTTGTCTGTGTGGGGAGGGACCAAATCCTACGCTATCCAAATTTCCACTGGGCCCATATAGCTACCCTAAGAAAAACAACATCAAACCAGGTCTAGAAAAAATATCCAGACCCTGGTCTAATCCATTTAAGATTCACGGCAGTCCGAACAAATCGGACAATAACCATAAGGGGAAATAGCCTAAGCTCTTCATAGAATCCTGTTCCGACCAAAAGTCCTGAACCTAATTTACTCACAACCCAGGCAATCAGTCATAAGATGGATGGGTGTTTCCTCCTCCTGTCTCACAGACTCTACAAAATGTATCCAGCATAAGCCCCATTACGTCTCTATCCTCTACTATTATCCCTGGCAATCCTTTTCCCTGTCTAAATCGCCAATGGCCACGACATTTCCTTCGGGAAATGATCAAACATCACTAAGACATCCAATAGAGAGTGCTAGAGTAGTTTCTCTCCTCCTGCTCTTCACGTCAAGATATTGTCTCATCTCATCCTATTTACTTACTACTATACAGATTGTAAATTTCTGAATAACTAAAAAAAAAAGATTTCAAATGTTAATTCAATGTTTATTGACGATATCTTCTGGCCTACATGTAATCACTTCAACTACTACCTGCCTTGGGCATATTAGTAAAATTTCAAGTTTAAAGATTGGTTTAAATTGCAGTTAAAGAACGTCATGTGAATGTTTCACACCATAGTTTTATTTTATTTTATTAAAAATAACTAAACTACAAAATTAATTAAAATTATAAACATTAGTGTATAGATGTATACCTAAGTGAACAAAGTTAGAAAATAAATAAATAAAAACGTGAACGTAAACAATTTATAAAATATAATCATGTACAAGACAAAATCACTAGATGTTTATTACAATATTTAAGAAGATAAAATACTAAAAGTTTGGCAGCATCTTCTTAACAATATTTACCTAACAAAAATTAATATAATAATATATCTATTTATCTAATCAATCTTTCTCAATCTTGCTCAATAAGTATTATTCTTAATAAACCTCATTTCTCTACCAATATAAGTATATATATTTTTTTTCTTTTAAATATTAGAAAAACAATTTATGCAAGAGACTGTCGCCAGTAGAGAACAACTTAAGTCATCATCTTTATATGATGCAACAAATATTGTATCGCATTAATAAGTCACTTCTTATTTAAAATCTTCTTTAATATAGTTTTTTTTTTTATATATTTTGAATTAATTTGCCTATTTACATTTAAATTTATAAATTATGACATGATGTTCAAAATAAATTTTAAAAAACTATCGATAACTGTCGGCTTAAAGGCTAAACTGTAAACATCCTGAGATGTTTTGTGAACAGACAAATAATCACTTTTAAAAAAAGAATGATTAATTTCCTAAAAAAATAAGCTTTATTTACTTCTTTCTTTTTAAGTATTGTCATCGTGTCAATTTTTCGAAGTTGAGTGTCCGAAACAAACACTCAAACACCCAAGGCGGAGAGAAAGTCGAGGCAGGAAGCAAAAGCGGATGTAAAAGGAAGCGAATCTCACGCGAGAAATGTGGTGAAGAAGCAAAGTTCAAATAATAATGAGGATGAAGATAAAAGGAACTTACCTTATAGTAGGATGTGAAGCCTATTATAAGCCTTCTGTGCTCGGTGGAGGCCGGAAACACCTTCACCTGAGGGAGCTGTTTAAATGAGGCGCAGGCATGTGTTGGTAAGTATTATAAGTATGGAAAAGGGTGTGTTTGGAAATGTAGCAAAAGAGAAGAGGCAGGTAAATGTAGAGATAAGAATCCTTGTAGAACACCTTAGCAGCAAGCAAAAGCGGACTGAAAAATAATTAGCCGTCGTAATTGCAGGGGTGAGAATTATCATAAGCAGAACACTAAACAGTTGTAAAACTTTTCTACAAAACGCAGAGACAAGGTACTAGCACAGTTATCAAGAGACAACTGAGCCCTTTGATAATAGGGCGTACTAAATACTGAGAGAAACGAAAGATAGGATAAAAAGACAATCGCAAGCCACCAAGGTCAAAAATTCACCACAAGAGAGGAAATGAGAGGAAAACAGAAAAGGAAAAGGTTGGAAGCGTGGGAAATTCATGGCGGACACAAGGCGGCAATAAAAATATGTTTAGATATTTAAATGGGAGGGGATTTAAGCAATCAAAGGAAGCTGCCAAAGTAGCGACATAACAACGAACAACAATATGTCGCTCTTATATCTGTAATGTCTTTGTGGTGAATTATCAGCATATCTCGAAAAAAAAAATTCCCAGGAAGCTCAAATTTGATAATATTCAGTGTTATTTTCAGTTCTCGAAAAGGTTTCCATTTCGATGAAGTTATTAAATTTTTTCTCACAAAGAAAGTGTGCCACAAAGTCGGATGGAGCTAAGTCTCTAGACTATAGGGTGGGTGTTAAAGAAGTTCAATGCCATCAAGTTCTTCAATTTTTTCTTTAGTGTGAGGGTGGGTGTGTGCCCGAGCATTATCTTCCTGGAACTAAACTTATTTGCGATTGACCAATGCTGGATAGCGCTAGGCCATTTTTTAGTACAATCTATCCAGTTGTTTTGGCAGTAAAGGTCGGAATTCATGGAAAGTCCATCGAGAGATCGAATTCGTGATAAAGTACTTCTTCATAGTTCCAGAAAACGTACAGCATCGACTTTTTTCTCAAATCCCTCTCGACCGCCATCCAATCATTGACCACCTGTCTCAGGGTTTCGCTAGTAAATGCACTTCTAATATTACGTCACTATTTTTTTTTTTTGAAATGCATATCAGATGGATGTTTTAGATGATGGCGGCCTGTTGAGGTGTGATGTTCATGCGGTTCTTATCCTACATCTCCTGTTTACCTTTCCCATATAACGATGTCTTTCACTGTCAGTTATGCAGAAAGTGCACAAGTACTTGTGGTTGGATTTGACTCAACAGCTTCCCGCACAGCCTCATGATCGCCGCCTGAGCCTGTCTTTCTTTCTAAGATCTTATCATCACTATTAATTTTTTTAAACCAACGCCGGGGGTATACCTATCCTTTGATTTCGCATAGAGAACGCGTAGCTTCAGCAGCTATACAGTGGTTTTTCCAGTAGTGACGTAAAATTATTAATATAGCGTAAGTCACAGACATGATTTTCTGTTAGGATAAATATGTAAAAATTTGAATTTAATGAAAATCTATCATTTTATATTAAAAGAGTTAAGAGAGAGTGGTTGTGAGTGTTTCCAAACATTTTTTTTTTTTTATACACCATTAATAATAACACCAAAATAATATTCTTTGAACAGGATTTAATGAATAATTCACATAATTTTGTTATAATTCATAATTCAATGAAGAAATTCATAATTCATAATTCGATCCATGCACATTCATGTCAAGTTATAAGATTTAAAAAGGCATTATTAATCAGCGACAGTAAGCAGCCAACTAAAAATTAATCCTATCCGTGGTAGCACGAAGAACTGTCTGCAATTTATGTTTCAGTTTCGAATGACTGCCTATCGTTTAATTATCTATTTGCAATGTACTTGACATTGTACTTCACTTATACCCGTTAATTAGCGAACAGATAATACGTAACATTACATAATTAACTTGCAGTGTATATAAATAGATATCAACTGGTTTCAACGCTTGATATGAAACACTCACTTTCTCCTACATTTTTATATTCCACAATTCATTGCTATGACTATTTCTTATTTAAAACCGGAAAAAGAAAACCTTTCAGTAAATACTGAAATGTGATTGGTGTGATATGTTGTATGTGTAGTAGCGTGTAGCACGAGCGGTTTTGTAAATAGGCTTGTGAGTGTGTATGTTTAAGATAGAGATAGAAGTATTACAAAATAGAGAATAAGAACCACTTTTATATAAATAATTTAACTGTGTATTAAATTAGTAAATTTACAAGATAATTATTAATTTTGAATCTTGAATTAACTTATGAATGCAAAGGAAACAAATAACTAGTAGCTAGATTGTTTGAAACTCAAATGTTAACAGTTAAACTGGCACTGAATTTAAGAGAGCGATCCCTGATACAAATGTTCTGGTTCAATGTATAATTCAGGCTGGTCTGGTTGAGTGCAAAATTTAGACTCTCTCTTGAACGAATGCCTTCTCTTGGTAGTTCAAATCCTCCCCTGTGAGAAGGGGCAAAAAGACAAAGCTGACTAAGTTCTATGAACTCTTATGTAACGGTGTTTTTTACCTGAATAGTCCCTTTTGCCAGCGAATGTTAGAATATTCTTCAAATAATGATTTTCTTCAAATAAAATATATTTTCTCTTCCACTACACCATTTTCGGCTGTCAGAATTTATCAGATATAAACGTTCATTTAAAATCTCCAGCTATTTAAAAAAAAAAAAATATGCTGAACTTAAGCTTTCTGATGCTTTTCTCTTCCAGTTACGATGTTCATCACCACAAGGACGGTAAAAAGAAATAAATAAATAAAAATTAGTAGGCCTAGAATTTTTTCAGTTTCGCATTTTCGTGCTTGAGAAGCACAAATTATATTTCTGTGACGCAAAACCCTTTGAAATAAAAACAAATTTTTACTTTTTTTTATTTTTACTTTTACTTTCTGCTATAAGAGGGAATATTGCACTGCGATCATGTCAAATTTTAGAAATGAGCACAGAAATTACATATTTTGAGCTTCTCACTTTAATTTGGTGGAAAACTCTATTAGGGATGTAAGACTTGAGAAGACAGGAACCGTATTTCAGTTGACAAATCCGGGCAAATGATATCTGTATCATCGATAGGGCTAGCAATGAATGAGGCATTCATTCCGTTAGAACAGGCAGTAAAAAGTCAATTATATTACATCAGATACACGATATACAAACGGTGGCATTCAAGTTGGAGGATATACCTTCAAAAAAAATTTTGTATTTAAGTATCTTGGACAATTGGTAACTGTTGATAATGATATTAATCTGGAGTGTTATTTCAGAATCCTTAAATACATAAAAAATTACAAAGGTGTTCAAATCAAGCAAGGTAACGCTAAGTAAGGTGTTAATCGCTCGCAAGGGGTATCTGTTGCATGCAGTTACTTGGAGAGTTGCGACCCCACTGGTTACCACAGCTCAGTAATCCATGCATTTCGTCAGAACAGTACACAATACACTTAAACTACATACACTCTATACTTTACAGTCAAGGACAAACACAGTACACAAACTAGGGTCTCCGTCCCTAGTTAACTGGCGTAAGCCAAGGGAGAAGGAAGGGATTAGCTACGCTGGACTAGCAACCCGGAGGTCCCGGTTCGAATCCAGCATGCTGTCCTTAGATTATCTCTTCTTAGGCTTGGGTACGGAATACCCGCTTCATCTGAATGGCAAGGATAGTCCCGGCCTTGTCAGGAGGGTGTTGTAAAACCGTAGACTTTGGACAGGCTTGCCTGTCCAAGGTCGGGTCGGTGACCATTTTAGGCCTTTAAGTAGGCGTTTCTAGCAGGGACTCCTACAAAATGGGATCGTGAATCAGCCCGCCAGAGCTTGCTCTGCATTCAGGAGTTGAGGAATGGTTTCGTGGCGGTCGAGGATTTGTAATGATGATGGCAGAAGCTCAGTGTTATCTGTTAGGTGAGAGGGGGATGGTTGGTTTGCCTTCGGGAATAGTTCCGCCATCTCCCAATCCCTCACAAGCTACATGTCTCTTCTTAGGAGCCTCTACAACTCACTATACGGTGATGAGCAGTGTTGTCGTCAGTTGAGCGGTGTAGAGAACACTGCTTGAAGGCCGGTAGTGCACTGAGAAGGTTTCAGGGGGCACAATAGATCTTTCAGGCCGCAGTGCGATAATCCCCTACAACAATCTACAAGGTATTAATCCGCCCTGTACTGACTTATGGAGCGAAAGCGTGGATCTTAACTAAGTGACAGAGCTAAAGCTAATCATCTTTGAAAGAAGACTTTTAAGAAGGAAGGATATACGGTCCAGTCAGGGAAGGCGAACAGTGAACAGGATGCCATAATCATGAGATGTCAGATCTGTACAAATTACCTGAAGTCATAAAGCATATTCCCTTAGTCAGACTATGTTGGACTATATCTTAAGAATGAGCAACGATACAACCAGGAAAGTGTTTACATCTAAGCTAAAAGGGAGAAGAACTGAAGATGGGTAAGCGGCAACGCCAGGTTTCTGGGCATCCAGAATAAGTGGTCTCTTGCCAAAGACTGGAAAAGTTGGCGCAGTATTCTTGTGAGAGTCAGGTCCCAGCAATGGGTTGTAGCGCCAAGAAGATGTGCTGCTTAAAGAAAAAAATAGTTTTAACGAATGATCCATTTATGTATATGTGGTGGGGGGAGGGACTCAAACAGAAAAGTCTTATGGAGCTTAAAGTACTACCATTTGCATCCGATAAGTTGGTTTAGGTCAAAAATTTTTCAATCAGAAATGCGTGCGACATTACCGAAGGATTTTTTAGGTGTTAGGGATTTTCTCAAAAAATAGTTCTCTAACGATTTTCTTTAAACTTACAAAAATGCTTTTTACAAATATCTATCATCCTAAATCTATCATTTTTTTATTTGAAACATTTTCCTAGGAAAATTAATTTCTGGAGGATTTCGGGGAAAACCGTGTACTTCCGGTGAAAACTCGTTATTGGAAAATTGTCATGGTCGCAGTTACTTCCTCTAACAGCAGTTTGAGAAAGTAAAAATATTACTTTTTAGCAATGACATTTAAAAACTTGACGCGATAAAATAAATAATTTATTAAATACCTACTTTTTGTTTTAGTTATCTTTATAAAATCAACGACTGTAATAAACGTTAATATTTTGAAATATAATTTGAATAAATTAAATGATGACCAGATAATGAAACAGCTACAGCATCATCATTTTTTTAAAATAATTAGTTAATAATATTATGCTTAAATAAATATAGTCTGGTAATTAATACCCACAATTATGGTGTGATATTAAGTATTGAATACCCCAATACAAGGTAATTTGAATACATGATCTGTGACAAGGTTAAATTTTATAACGTCATACAAATACTAATCATATTACTTTAAAAGGGCATCAATTTACTCTTACTAATAAACCAAGTAGATACATCATTCCATTAATAATACTAAATAAATTATATCAATAAAAGATGTCCGTATATATATATATATTGTAATGCTGAAAGGTTTTGTTGCTCGGCATGTCAAACATGTCAAGATACTAACATATCATTAATCTTTCAGCAAATTTATTAAGTAAACTTGTCAGATTGGGATCTCGTTCATCTTATGATATAAATTGAACTATTGGTGACAGACTTTTAAATATTCTATAGTTAATTTAAAGCAATTATCCTGCATTCCATAATTATTTCTATTGAATCTTTCATTTTTATATAAATATTAAATAATATTTATTTTATAATTTGTTACTTTAATAGTTATCTTAATACACTAAAAAAAAAAAAGTCAGTTGTGAAACACTCATACGACTCTCTTAATCTAATTATAAAGTTACAATGTTTAGTAGGGCTGGCCATAAAAATAGTGGTGGGATTTTAATTATATAACTGAACGGCGTTATATGGAGCGTACTTATGTCAAAACTAAGAAAGTTTGTGTAAATTTAATTTTAAATTACTGACAGTCCTCCAAATCTGCCCCTTAGATTTTTTCTTCCTAGGATCTCCAACAGCTCACCGTTCGGTGATGTACAGTGTAGTCTGTAGCGAGAGAACACTGTCCAGAGGCCGGCACTGCACTGAGAAGACTCCCAACAACCTTAGATCTTGACGCGCCTTAAATTAAAAAAAAAAAAATTCTGAAAAAATGTTTAAAACGAGGATGATTTCAAATTCAAAGAAAACTGTTTGAGCAGTTTTCGCGAAAATACAGAAAAATTGAAAAGCTTTCGAAAAACAACTAGTAATGTCGTAATTTGACTTTTAACGATTTTCCTAAAACTTGGAATTTTAGTAATTTATTATATTATATAGTTGGTAGAACTGTTTATTGGAATGCAGTGATACCCAGATCAACAAATATCAATTATCCAGAAAAAAAATGTTTCAAATAAAAGTGATGATGCAGAAAATTTAAAGAAAATAATTCGAGCCGTTTTCCACGTTTAGAATAATGAAAAATTGAAAATAACCATTCAGTCGCACTTCTAGTACTTAGACTGAGAGCTTCGGTCGACTCCCATAGTAATACATACTTAAATGGAATTCAAGCTATAGAACATGTTTTTGCAATATATTTCGTTCTTGGGATATTTTAACTATCCACAAATAACATAAAACGAAAAATCTTCACAGGGCATGAGATTGATATTCTATTCCTCCGTCACTGAATTTACAGACAAAAAATCCATCAATCGGAAGGTACGATTTTACTGAATAGTTGTCCTATTTTCCTCGAAATTCTGGGTTCCAACAATCGTACACAATCCACATTTCCCACATAGACCTCACACTTTGTTTGAAACAGTTTCATGGAAAGTTTCCTCTAAAATGCAATTTAAATTTATTTATTTTTTTGTTTAATTTAAGGCGAGTCAACATCTATGGTCACTGGCGCTCGGACCCTTCTCAGTGCACTGCCGGCCCCCGGACAATGAGCTGTAGATACTCCTGGGAAGAAAAAAAATCTAACGGTAGCACAGCTGCACTCGAATCCGGGTCCTCCTCGTGGGAATCCAGTACGCTAACCACTTAGCTATTATTCCCTTCCGTAAAATTCTATTTTAAAACATATCAAAGCTAAACAATACAGAGGACCCTTAAATATCTTCGAGAATCTTTAAGATTAGGTTAATCCGATAAAAACGAAAGTGATACTTTAGCCAGTTCTTCAGTTATTCGCGATATTCTTGCAAACGATTCCTTGAAATATTTTCCTTAAATTTCTTTATTATAGGACTAAAAAGTGATTGACACTTCCAGATTTTGTGGGGAGTCAGAGATAGGAGATTCCAATTCACCTCTTGATGGACAGCGTTGATATTAATCGAAATTAGGTTTAGTAGCCCGGACATCAAACAAGTATTGGAGGCGGAGAAAGCAATCTGGAAGTGGTGCTGTAGTCTCAGAGATCTCATTTTGGCATCTTCAGGGAAATAGCACAAAAGACCTCGTTGATCGCAGTGCACAATACCCTTAAAAAGAAATTCAAGAAAATTCTGAATCTGGGGGTAGTGAGACTTTATGATTCCTTCCAAAATGCCTCACTAGTTTAAGCATGATTCCTGCTCTATCTGGTGGAAATTAAGGGAAGTATACTTTAATAAAAATTCTGACTTGTAAGAAATTTTTGGCCAATTTGCACTGTGAGAAATACAGCAATTATAAGTCATATGAGGTTTTCAACCAGATTTTTACTTCATTTCGTATACCGAGGGCTTTGCCCGCAAGGGGTATCTGCTAAATGCAGTTACTTGGGGAGTAGCAACCCCACGGTTACCACAGCTCAGTATTCCATGCACTTCATCAGAACAGTACACAATATACTTAAACTACATACACTCTATACTTCACAGTCAAGGACAAACTCAGTACACAAACTAGGGTCTCCTCCCTAGTTAACTGCGAAAGCCAAGGGAGAAGGAAGGGATTAGCTCAGTGGTAGCGCGCTGGACTAGCAACGCGGAGATCCCGGGTTAGAATCCAGCATGCTGTCCTTAGATTTTTTCTTGCTAGGAGGCTCTACAACTCACTGTCCGGTGATGGGCAGTGTTGTCTGTGCTAGAGAACTCTGCTTGGAGGCCGGAGAATTGGAGAAGACTCCGGGGGGGGGGGCACAATAGATCTTTCAGGTCTATCTACCGGTCTGCAATTTCAGGTAGCTCTTCGGTCTGCAATCTACCGAGAGCTTCAAAACAAGTACTTCCGGATGAAAACATAGTTTTGAAAATTTGGCATAAATTCCAGGAAAACCTTTCGCTCTCCAGGCCCGATACATAGCCACGGCCCGACGATTGGGAAACACCAGTTTTTACAACATAATTAAATAGAAATTAAAGTCTAGAAATACGTTTTCTTAGAATTCACAACTACAATTTACACTGATTTCCAAACAATTCAATATTATGAATTCTGATTGTATATAAAGATAAGAGGACTAAGTACACCAGCTATAAACACTGCTTGTATGTTTATTATTTAGATTTATATATTGTTTAAACAGAGAGGTGTGGTGACAGTGAATACTGATTACCTCTCTCTCTCTCTCTCTTTCTCACTCTCTCTTTAGATTATATATATATTTATATAATTGTACATTAATTTCTTTGTAAAGTTTGTACACAGGCTTTAGAAAATAAAGAAAGTCAATTTGATTTATAATAAATACAATTGTTTGTATTATGTTACGAATATTTACGAAAGTTACCTTCATTGTTGCATTGTTTTCGAAACAAAATATACTTAAATACAAAGCTTTTAATATAATTGAATACTTCTACTGATATTTTAATAAAAGTTCAATAAAAACTTAACAATTGAGGATAAACCTATTTTATGACAGCTTAAAAAAAAAAAAAAAATTTTGAGGTATCAAAAACAATGCTTTAACTTTTTTTGACGCATCGTGGGTCCTTTGATAATTGACTCCATGACTCAGAACTTCCTGAATATTATAAGTTGAATATTGCTTATATTTTTACTTTCTCTTATCCTGGTAAGAAAATAGGAAGTATTGTGATTGTGTAAAAATTCTGAATATCCAGTTTTCACTGGAAATATACATTTTTGAGGTTCCTCTAATAAGTGTTTTGCGAAAGAATTATTTGTGGTGTACATGTTGTGTATGTGTGAATCGTAGAAAGTTCAAACTTGACAGTCCTTTTGGGTATATAATGGGTTTCAGATGGAGAGAAAATGGGTTGTATAGATAAATAAGCTAGAAGTATGGGTGAACACTGTATAATCAAAAAGTAGCATAAACTGCCTGGACTAAATATATATTTTATAATATATAAAATGGTAGTGCGTGATAAACAGAAAGGTTGATGACCCATTGTGACTGCTGTATGAACTCTACTGCAAGACTGAAGGTAAACTTCCTCCTATAGCTACACAGCTATATTTAAGCAGTTTCTCCCACTCAAGTTTGGCCTAAACTAGTGAGAATGAGACTGTCTCTCTGCTTTGGAACCCTCTCTTCGAATCCTATTACAGGTATAATCATGGGATCTAACTGGATCTGTTAAAATTCCTCAACCGGAAGTTCCATTTTACTGAAAAAATTTTCCAGTTTTTTTCGATTTTCTCAAAACCAGAAACCAAACTAATTTCATTAAACTTTTCATATTAACTTAACATATTAAGAGCTACAACTTATATAAGAAACATTTCTCTGGGAAAATTCATTTAAGGGTTTTTTTTTTTTTGAGGGAGGCAGTTGGGGGTTATGTTTTTTTATTTTCCCTTACTCCTAGTAACAGGAAGTATTGGTATTGTGTCAAATTTTCGATATTGAGTGTTCACCGGAAATATCCGTTTTGAGTTCCCCTGAGTCCAAAATAGTGGTTTTTAGCAAATAGTCTGTGTGTGTGTGTGTGTGTGTGTGTGTGTGTGTGTATGTGAACAGCATAGCTCAAAAACGATAAACCATAGAAAGTTGAATCTTGATATTCCGTTTAGATATCACCATGGGATCTGACAGTGGGTCATCTGTCAAAATTCCTCAACCGGAAGTACCACTTTACTTCCTGTTTTTTTTTACTTTTTTGCGATTTTCTCAAAAATGGCTCCGACGATTTTCTTTAAACTTGTTATATGAACTCAACCATACAAAGAGCTATACAACTTTTATTTGAAACCTTTCTCTGGAAAATTCATTTAATGGCACTTTTAGGGGAGGGGTGGGATTATGTTTTTTCTCTAAAGTGCTATCATAGTTGATTGTACAATTCTATCATCCAAACAAAATTAATTAGAAATAAATAGATGGCCGAAATTCCTAGTTTCAAGGAAATTAATTAACAGGAAGTGCGCTTTTACTTAACTGTTTTTTTTTCAGTTTTCGTCGGATTTGAATTAATTTGGTACCCCAAACCGCAACCCCACCCCTCCTCCAAAATTACCCTTAAATGCATTTTTCCCGGAGAAATGTTCCAAATAAAAGTTGTTGCTCTTTGTATGTTTAGTTGATGTACCATGATTCAAGAGAATCGTTGGAGCCATTTTTGAGAAAATTGCAAAAAAGTTAAAAAAAACAACTAGTAAAGTGGTACTTCCGGTTGAGGAATTTTGACATATAACGTACTGTCAGATCTTATGGTGATACCTAAACGGAATATCAAGTTTGAACAGTCTACGGTTTTTCGTCTTTGAGTTATGCTGTTCACATATATACATAAAACCTCTTATTTGGACTCAGGGGACCTCAAAACGGATATTTACGGTGAAAACTCGATTTTGAAAATTTGACATGATTACAATACTTTCTCTTTCTAGGAGTAAGAGAAAATAAAAAATAAAAAAAGTGGTTAACGTTTTACAACTGGATAATTATATTATAAAAATTTCTATAATACGAACTTAGCTGCTTTGGCTTGTTTTTTTCTATTTTTCTTCTTTTTTTTTGGCTTGAGCCTTGTATTCTATTACAATGACCTACCACCACAAAAAGTACATAATCAAAGCGTACATAATCAAAGTTAAGTATAACTTATTTTTACGGAAGATAAATCATGTTATATAATCTAAAGTCTCCTGCAGGGAAGTTAAATAAAAAAAAGTAAAAACCGATAGTTAATAACAGAAATTCACATAAGTTCAATGAAAACAGTATATTCATCTTGTAGCTTTTTTATTATTATTATTATTATTTTAGTTTTATTCCATTCAACAATTTTATTTTTTTTAAAAAACTTTGCCACCTATTGTTGTGATAACTAACTATTCTCTCATGTAACGGTGAATTTTTGTTAGTATTCAATGTTATTGAAAGTAACAAATAAATATATAAACAATAAACATTTTACAAATGAAGTATACTTTATGTCACGGAAATAAAACAAAAGATTTGGTTGACTAAATTGGCACACTTTTTTTGAAACGTTCATGCATTTATTATTTTTCTCAGAAAAGTACTTCAATGTGGAAAAAAGTACCACAATGGGAAAGTCGTTTAAGATCAATTGCTTTCTTGAGAACTTGTTGTCTTCTTCACTTGGGCGGAAGTAAGTATTGCTTGAGTGCCTTTCTCCAGCAAGAATGGCAGGAATTTGTTTTGAATAAGAGTTTCTTAATGTTAACTACTGCTAGTCAGGCTCCAAGCGAAAGAAGCGTAGATTAACATCTGCACTGATGACTTTCTTCAGAAAGTAGGAATTTGATTTGTTCAGTCATTTATGTGTCGCATGAGAATAGCGGAAAAAAAAAATCTGGTGTGAAACGCTCACACAATTTTCTCTTACACCAATTTTCAAAATTAACAAGGAATTCGTTGGAGTTCGTCAAAATTCGTCGAAAACTGAAAAACTGTTCAGTAAAAGCGCACTTCCGGTTTATTAATTTTCTTGAAACTCTAGGATTTTGGCCATCTATTTATTTCTAATTAATTTTGTTTGGATGGTAGAACTATGATAGCACATAACCCCACCCCAACCCCAAAAGTCCCCTTAAATGACTTCACCAGGAGAAATGTTTCAAATAAAAATTGTAGCTCTTTATATGTATAGTACACATTCCTACTTAAAGAAAATCGTTGGAGCCGTTTTCGAGAAAATATCAGAAAACCGAAAAATACATTTCAGTAAAAACGCATTTCCGGTCATCAGATTTTTTCAAACACGGAATTTCAACAACATATTTAATTCTAATTAATATTATTTAAATGACAGTATGGTATAGTAAACTGAAATAACACTTTAGATGAAAACCTAACCCCACCCCTCCCGCAAAAGTACCATTAAATGAATTTTCCCGGAGAAATATTTCAAATAAAAGTTATAGCTCCTTGTATGTATACTTGATACATCAAATTTTCAAGAAAATCGTTGTAGCCATTTTTGGGAAAATCGCAAAAAAGGAAAAAAAAAAACTAGTAAAGTGGTACTTCCGTTTGAGGAATTTTGACAGATAACGTACTGTCAGATCCTATAGTGATACCTAAACGGAATATTAAGTTTGAACTTTCTGCGATTTTTCGTTTTTGAGCTATGCTGTTCACATACACAGAGACCATTTCCTAATATCCCCTTTTTTGGACTCAGGGGACCTCAAAACGGATATTTACGGTAAAAACTCGATATTGAAAATTTGACACGATTACAATACTTCCTCTTACTAAAGAGTAAGAGAAAGTAAAAAGTAGTCCTGTAATCATTTTTCTGTAAATCACGTCCTGTACCTTGAGTCGAGAAGTTCTATTTGTTGTCCCATAGTTATGGCAAAGATATTTGACATTGTTTGTTTGCCAATGGGATCAAAGTATTGTTGTATTTAATTTGTCTGATGATTGGTTGGTTTATGTTTAATAAACAGTGTGGCGTTAATTTTCGTTATGATTTATTTTTATTTTCTTTCCACTTAGTGGAGTATTTTGTCAGTTTGTCTACTGCCAAGATGTATTTATGTTGGTAATAGTGTCAATTCTTTAGGATCAGCTTAATATGAGGAATTTTGTGAACAGGACTAATACTCTAATGATAGAGACGAAGATCTGAAACTAGCTATAACATACGGATCTGAAACTAGCATGTGTAATGTATTGGTGATGTGATGTAGTTTGTAGCTTGTGGCTTGAGCATTTTAGCGAAAAGGGCTTGTGTGTTTGTTTGAGATAGATTATAAGAATTAAGAGTACACTGGTAGTTTAAAACAATATATTCTCTAAGAGAAATTAAGTTAACAACAATATGCTTATAAATTAATTGGAATAACTCTTAAAACTTGATACTGGCACTGATATTTAGAGAGCAATTCCTGAAGTGTCCTGTTTGAAGGTTGAGCTTAGACTATCTACTCTTTACTCTTTTAAAGCTGATGGCTCTCTTCTTTGGAATTGCTCTCTCTCTCGCGGGGGAATTCTCTTTACAAAAGAGTTACCCTAACGGGATTTAGTGCCTTTGTTTTCTTAATAGCAATGACCAGATTTAATATACCTGGTTCTAAAATACACACTTTTTGAAGGTAAATTCACAGCACTAAAATCATTATAAAATATTAACAAAAATACAATTTTATAAAATACTATAAAATATTCAGAAACTTTAAACTATTATTTTTCGATTTTGGTCTTCCACTACACATGCAATGACGGAAAACATCTCAAATAAAGTAATTACTTTTTTTTTTCTTTTTTTTTACTGCTTTAAGCAAGAAAGGATTAAGGAAGGGTCTTATCAAGTTGTAGCGAACTTGATTTTCCACCGAAAGTATATTTTTTTGACATCTCTTGAATATATAGGAGGTAAAGCTATTCATTTTTGTTGCAATGACACTTTAAGAGGAAACGAAACGTTTCGATCAAAATCCTTTCAATCTAAACTATAACTGAAAGGATTTTCTGTTATTCGCAATTTTTTTTCACGAAAATGGTTCCTTCAATATTTTCTTTGAATTTTACATACTGAATAGGAATAGAAAGGCCTATCACTTGTATTATTTGTATGGTTAAAATTTATTTTTAAGACTGAAATTCGGTCAAAATTTAAATTGATTTTATAGCTTTACTAAAATGAACAGAGAGATGGCACTGTCATATAAATCACATTCATATAAACAAATACAATATCCGCTAATATATAATGCACGCCCATTTAAAATATGAAAGTTCAAATGAACTTTTTATCAATTAGAATTTTAATAATTACAATTAGAAAAAATCGTGTGAATGAATATTTCAAATCAGATTTTTTTTTTTTTGCAATTGCAGTCGGCATCATTTTGTGGTCATTAACAGGTTTTCGGGGACCTTCACCTATCATCATTAATCTTCTAGATATCGTAATGTGTCTCATTTTATTTGCTTCTAATTCAGAAGGAAAGCGTAAAAACAAGGTGTACATTCATTCATTCAATTGTATTTTAAAACATACATGACTTCTTTTCTTTTGTATTTCTATTTTTTTCTCACCGTTTAATCGCAAATTTTATGTGAATTCGATTTTTTTTTTGTTTTGCGATAGTTTTAATTGTTATAACCTAATTTAATTAGTGGTTTCTGAAGAGTATTACTGGAATTGTACTTTAGAAAGAAAAGGATCATCAAAGCTTCTACAAAAAGTTTTTACTTTATCTTCCTGCAGTAAGAGGAAGTATTGTGACCGTAACAAATTTTCAATATCGATTATTCACCATATATACACCAATTTTGAGGTACCCTGGTCAGTATAACTTTGAGGGGTGTGGTTCATAAAACTAGAATACGGAAATACGTAGAAAGTTTAAACTTAATGTTTTAGTTTAAGCAGGAGTTCCAACTAATCATATCATCACTTCAAGCTAATTCACATCAGCCCAAATCTCAAATATGAACCACTCCCTGTGGCTCAATATCATCACTTTATATTCACTGCATCACCAAGTAGTAAATCGTTATTACTTTCTCTTACTCCTAATAAGAGGAAGTATTGTAATCGTGTCAAACTTTCGATATGAGTTTTCACCGCAAATATCCATTTTTGATGTCCCCTGAGTCCAAAAAAGTGGTTTTTAGCAAATTGTCTGTGTGTGTGTGTGTGTGTGTGTGTTGTGTGTATGTATGTCTGTGAACAGCATAGCTCAAAACGAAAAATCGTAGAAAGTTAAACTATATTCCGTTTAGGTATTCATCATGGGATCTGACAGTACGTTATCTGTCAAAATTCCACCACCGGAAGTACCCACTTTACTAGATGGTTTTTTTACTTTATTACGATTTTCTCAAAAATAGCTCCAATGATTTTCTTCAAACTTTCTATATCAACTACACATTCAATGGGCTACAACTTATTTAAAAACATTTCCCTATAAAAAATTCATTTAAGGGCACTTTGGAGGACGGGCGGGGTTAGGTTTTTCTTCTAAAGTGCTATTTCAATTTATTAACAATTCTATTATCTAAATAATATAATTAGAATTTAATGTGTTGTTGAAATTCCGAATTTGAAAAAAATCGGATGACTTGAAGTGCGTTTTACTGAACTGTTTTTTTTCATTTTCTGGTATTTTTCTCGAAAATAGCTCCAACGATTTTCTTTAAACTTGCAATTTGAATTACACATATAAAGAAGCAATAACTTTTATTTGAAACATTTCTCCTGGTGAAGTCATTTAAGGGGGCTTTTGAGGGATGGGTGGGGTTATGTTTTTCTCTAAAGTCCTACCATAGTTGATTATACAATTATACCATCTAAACAAAATTAATTAGAAATAAATTGATGACCAAAATTCCGCGTTTCAAGAATATTAGTAAACCGGAAGTGCGCTTTTACTGAACTTTTTTTCAGTTTTCAACTAATTCCAAGAAATTTCATCAAATTTTGTACACAAACTATAAAATTTGTCAAAGAAAGTTGTTTGAGTGTACCACAGCAGATTTTTTTTTTTTTTTTTTATAAGAAGCGTCCTAATTTCTTATCATTGTCGGCGGTTCTGCTTCTTTCGGTACCATACTGTTGTGCTGTTCTTACAGCATATAGGAACGGTAGATTGAGAAAGCTTTCTTTGATCAGTTGGAGCAGTCGGAGTGAATTAGCTAGGAACCCACTAGATATTTTATTTATTTTTATTTCATTTATATATACAGGCAATGCCCATTTTACATAATAATAAAATACACAAAATAATCAATAATCGCACTTGCTTGGTGAGAAGAAAGTAATACAAAAAAAAAATACAAAAAAAAAAACAGTTTCTAATAAGAACTAAAAATATGAAATAATAATAATAATAAGATAAATTGCAGAAAATCTTATGCTAATATATAAAATAACGACATAAATATAAAATATACAATAAATCAAGTTTATATTATGTGAAAATTAGTGGTGAGTAGATTTTATTTAATATTATGGTACTTAATCTCTAGAGAACTTAGAATAATTTTCTTTAAATTAGTTTTTGTTATATTGTTTAGGTCAACATTCTCAGTAAGACGTTTGCTAGTTACATCAGCCTATTGACTGGCGATGTGAAAGATGTAGTTAGAGCGAGAGAAGTGTTGATAAAATAAACGATTGTTACGAGTCGAAACGGATGGGACATAGAAATTGAAAAAGGATAATATTTCTGAAGAATCTATATTATTATTGAGGAGACCGTGTAGAAAAAGTAAATCAGCAGTGTTTCTGCTGAATGTCTCTAATGAACAGGATTATATCTTAGAATTTGCAGAAAGTTAGTTAATTCTATGAATGTGTTTTCTTAATATTTTGCCTTCTAAATAAAGGTAGTTTATTGCCCTAAGTTTTAGGATGGTTATGCATCTTATATTCAAATAAACAGTTGAATAAAAAAAATAATAATAAAATGACTAATAGTGCAGTTATATAAAAATAAACTAAACAAAGAAATAAATGAAAGAGAAACTGAAGGTGGAAGCATATCGAGTATTTATTGTAGACATTAAATAATAATATAAAATGAAATGACTAAACAGGATGAGCAATATGGCTTTAACATTATCATTATTAACACAACAAACACAAACACAACACACATTTTCTCATTAAAACACACACACACACACACACACACATACATACATACACATATACTTTACTACTTTTACTTGCTACCATTTCAACTACACCAATATTAGGATGTTTGCCAAACAATTAACATTTCTATACTTCCTTTTACACATACATACACACCTACTCAAACACACAGGTACAGAATTAGAGAAAGAGTCATCTCTATACTTAATTGTTAATATATTGGCGTTTTCTCTTTTCTTTTATTTCGTCACTTTTAACTTTACTTTAGCTAAAGCAAAAAAAAAATACTGCTTTCAATATTAATTTTCACATATTTCCAGTTAGACTATTAATTACCTTTAGGAACAAATTAAAATATAAAAAAATAAATTATAAATTTTAGGCGTGTTTTGATTGACTTATGCTTTCTTCTAAGGAATCATTTCATTATATTTACAACTCTTATGTTTTTTAAAATATTATATGGAATACAATTTAATGAATTAAATGTGTGAAATGGACTGAATTGAATACAAGCCTCAGATGGCCTAAGAAAAGGCAGGGTTTCATAGCTAGGCCGCTCTTGTATCGACCGTGTTTTTACAGTAAAGCAGTTGATATAAAAAGAAATAGATTTATTGTCCTGGAGAGAGCATACGACTCAATTCCCTCCCCTCCACCCCATTCAAGGCTATGGGTCGCACTAAAGACAGCAAGTATATCCACGTATAAAAATAAAAACAATTAAGGAACTCTATAAACGCGTTGAATGTCACATTGGTGCCAAGTGTAAATGGTAGCTCTTAGAGGAGGTGATTGCTTTCAACAAACGACTCGAACAGGAATATGGCGCTGTCCTCGACACTTTTCAATATTTACATAGAAAAACTTGCAAAGGAAATGTGGAGGTAAGGGAATAAAAATAGGAAACTATATTTTATATTATAGCCTTCAGTTCAGGAAAAGAATGATGCGGCCTATATGATGCGGAAACTTCCGAAGGTATATAGGGGAAAATGGCTGGAGAGAATCATGACTATGTCATGGAAAACTTGGAAAAAATATGTTATGAAGAAAATCGGCTAGCCAGAAATTTACCGACTATTTTTAAAATTTTTTTGTTAACAGTTTTCTAGATAAAGCCATCAACAAGTTCATTAGTGTTGGTATACTAATTAAATTGTTATAAACCTAGCACTTTTATTTGAAACTGGTCTCCAAGAAAATTGATTTTAGGAAGTTCTCGGCGTAGCTGGAAAATCACGTTTCCCATCAAGTGGTTGTTTTTAATTTAATTTACGTTCTTCCACCTAAAGCCAATTAAAGATTTAGTAAAAATTCAAAGTTTGAATTCTGCTAAAGAATAAAATAAAATTAATCAAATAAATTTGAATTATTAAAATGGACTTTCATTTTATCCACAGAATTTATTCTTTTTTTTTAAACACCCATTTCCTTCCATAGAAATTATAATCTTTATCCGTATTTTATGATTTTATTATTTAAATAAACAATTATAATATTTAAGTTTCGCATATAATACAAATATCAACGAATTCTTCCGTATTTATATTGATTTATATTCCATGTTTATATCATCAATACTATTTATTTAAATCATGTTAAAATATTTAAAATTAGCCAGCTTATAAATTGTGTTTTGAATTTTATTTAAAAAGAACAGGAAGAAACAGAAAAAAAAATCAATATTCTACAGAATTTATTATATCGATCGGCTTTCATAAGTGGTAATTCTGTTTAATTTTATTTATCACGTGAGAACTTTTTTTTTTATTATTATTGACCATTAATTCAATTAAACTCTTGTTTATAATAATTTAATCCAATGAAATTGTTGGACTTTTTATATTCTCAGGAAATGTTGCCATAGAATGAATCATACAGGAACCCTCTCTCATTATTATTCACAATTTATATTTTAAAGTTTTACTAAATGAGGAGAAAAGAGTTTATAGATGGTAGAGTGACCGAACGATGAATGATGATTGTTTCTAGTGGCCAAGCTTAAGTGAACCTTTCAAGATTGAAATTGATGTAGCGACTGATCTTAATTCTTTTAACTTTATTAAGCGTAAAGCCCACCTCAGATGGTCGGCTTTTATTCAGTTTCTCTTACCACGAGCAGAGATAGCTTCCAAGTGAGTGAGGGGACTGGCTGTCAAAACTGAAACAACATTCGCCAATCCATTGTAGTGGGCGTGAAAGAGGGTGTAATGCGTAGTTGACTTGCTCTTTGGGGCACCTTAATGCGGTTACTAATGGAATTGAGTCCATTATTGTGTGTGTGGCGAATTTGCTAGCGATTGGTTCTATTAAACACTAAAACATATCTTATAGCGAATTTTTTTGGCAAATCGAAACATTCATTTATCACTGACATTATTAATCCAACTCCGCTTGCACTTATGATGTGTTCCAAGACATTTGGATTGTATCTTTTCTTTCCAATGTATATAGCCACCAAATTTTTTTTCAAAAAGTTCTTTAACGAAATTCCTTGAATGAGTCATTATCAATCATGAGAAAGTTTTTGCCAAGAAAAAGTGTGTGTGAGTGTGTGTGTGTGTGTGTGTGTGTGTGTGTGGGTGTGTGTGAGCGAGCGATAGTGCAGCTGCTTTCTGACGAATCTCTTTATCGTATTTTTCCTTTTTGTGAGACACACTCACACACAGACCAATTTCTAAAAAACCACTATTTCGAAACTCAGGGATCTACCACAAGAAATGTAATTCCGGTGAAAACTCAATTTTGAAACTTTAACACGATACTTTTTCCTCTTTTTAGCAATACGAGAAAATTAAAAAAGAAATAGTTCAGATAAAGTCCAAGGATCCCCCCCCCCCATTATCAAATTATAAATTCCCAATTTCACCATAAAATATCGTATTTCAATTTTAAATTACAAGTTTGTTTCTATACAAAATACTTTCACCATTTCTTCTTTTTTGCAAATGAAGAAGTAATTATTAATTATTATTATCTTTTATTATTACATAAATTAATGAAAAAGTCAATAATTGAAGTTGTTTGTTGACTGTTTCCAACTAACACAATAAACTCATCATCATTTTCGATTATGTCATCATACTTGCACCTATAATTTTAAAAAATACCGGAAATGTAATGCTGAATGTAAATAACACCATTGTAACAAACACGTACTAATTAAAACTTTTTTTCTTTTTTTTAACGTTACATGAAAATTAGTTTGCATACAAAAACAATGATTAAAAAAAAAAACAACGTTAAAATTTAATAAAGTCGTCCAAGATGACTTTTAAAATTAGAGATGTGAAAAAAAAAAAATTATACCATTATAATAGAAAATTGCTTATCATGAAGGAAAGTTATGAAAGTAATTGGTAAATATTACGATAGCATTTTTTTTATTTACTTATTTATTTACTTGTGATTTTAAAATGACGAATGAGAGGGCGGATTCTTTGTACAAACTACCCTCAGAGGATATTTCAACTTACTACCTGTTCCATAATTTACAAATAGAATAATGAAGTTGTGTAATAATTACTTTCTCTTACGGCTATTACAGTAAGTATTGCAATCGGAACAAATTTTTGAAATAGAATTCTGCCCGGAAATACAACATGTTTTGAGGTTTCCTGGTAGGTGTGATAAAAAAAAAGCTATGGCACAACAGCCCGTGAAGGGCCAAAACTTATCAGACGGCGATCTGTATTGTGGACGGTACGAACTGGTGATGCTGGGTGATCACCCAAGCGGGAATTACCCTCGCGGAGAATAGATTGAACCTTGAATTCTCGCACCAAAGGCGAGTGCGCTAGCGACTAGACCAACGCATGAGTTAGATAGCGGTGGATTATTTTGTGTCTGTGTATGTTTTAATATTTATTGCAACTTCTTACTTTCTCTTACTTCTAGTAAGAGGATATATTGTAATCGTGTCAAATTTTCGATATCTAGTTTTCACCGGAAATATCCGTTCTGAGGTCTACTGAGTCCAAGTTTTTAGCAAATGGTCTGTGTGTGAGTGTGTGTCTGTTTGTATGTATGTGAACAGCATAGCTCAAAAACGAAAAACTGTAGAAACTTGAAACTTGGTATTCCGTTTAAGTATCACCATGGGATCTGATAGTACGTTGTGTCAAAATTCCTCAACCGGAAGTCCCACTTTACTTTGTTTTCTTTACTTTTTTGCGATTTTCTCAAAAATGGCTCCGACGATTTTCTTTAAACTTGGTATATCAACTACACGTACTACTAAGAGCTACAACATTTCTCCTGGTGACGTCATTAAAGGGGGCTTTTAGGGGAGGGGTGGGGTTATGTTTTTCTCAAAAATGCTATCGTACTTGATGATACAATTCTACCATACAAACAAAATTAATTAGAAATAAATAGGTGGCCAAAATTTCGAATTTCAAGAAAATTAGTAAACCGGAAGTGAGCTTTTACTGAACATTTTTTTTTTCAGTTTTTCGACGAACTCCAACGAATTTCATCAAATTTGTTACACAAACACTAGAATTTGTCTGTTACAATTTTGAAAACTGGAGTTAGAGAAAGTTGTGTGTGTGTGTTTCACACCAGATATTTTTTTTTATGTCCAGCCATTCGGCTCGTGGAAGCCCAATAAAGTTTTGCCATAAATGGCATTGTCTAAATTTTTAATATTTGTTCTGAAGTCGTTCGTGACGATATCCATCACAGCAGGACATCCTGGGTAGGTGCCGACCATTCATCTCACGTTGGTTGTACAGCGGATAAACGAAACTCTCTCAATCACCTGTTTAAATGGACGATGGAGGTAATCATATCCTGTTAACATGCGGCACCTTGCTCCAGCTTCTCTTCTGGTAGCCATAGGTAGGAGTTAATACGCCTAGCAACTTGCGCAACTGTTTTCCTTCGTTTGACGTTTGTTGTATCTTCTTAAACCTTTCTTAGAAGATTCACTTCTTAGATTGCAAAACTATTAGTCGTATGCAAAACTCAGTTACCATTATTAAAGTCCGGTTTCCCTAGGTCAGTAAGAGTTGAGACGTTATTTAATCACAAACTTCATAATATTGAAAGATGGATTAATAAAGAAAGTAATATAATAATAAGTATATGGAAATACTTCTCACGTTCAATGTCTAATGTAATATAATTGTGTGAGATATATGTAGATAAATCTCCAGAATTTTATTTAATAATCCACCACTAATTGAGTGGGAGAGAGAAGGATGTCCGTTCAATATTTTCTGTATTAATTAGCTAATGGTGGTTTGTTATATGATGATGTATGGTTGAAGATGAAAGAGAAGACTGAAGAAAGGCCCGCAGAAAAACTTTCACTAACAACCGATAGTAATAATAATAATAAATAAAAAAATAAAAAACTCGATATAAAAACTTCCTTCTACAGGTGAACAAAATGTTTGATGAGAAAGAATTAACTGAAAACAATCAACCCTTTACCAGGTGAGAAGATTCTGACCTGTAACTTCTCTTTCCACATTGAACAATAAATAAGTGGAGGCAGAAACAGTGAGGGGAGTTTTAGTGTGAGTGATTGTCCGGCTACTGTGGAAAGAATGAACAAAAGTAACAGTTTGTTTTTTTTTTTTTTTATGATGAACTAAAAATCTTCCGAAGTGATTTATTAGTTCACTGCTAGTTTTTGAACATTCTCATACTGCATTTGTGTTGATGATTGTTTATCGAACATTGTTGAAAATAGTAAGGATCAGTTAATAAATTAAAAACAAAATTGAAGTTTTGCCAACGTTTCGATAATTTTATTAACCTTTTGAAGGCTAAATAAAAATATTTCAACTTTTAACGAATATAATATACCATTAAATTCATTCAGTGGATTCATTGAAACTTAATATTTTTAGAAATATAAATTACTTAGAGAACTATTGAGATGTGGAGGTGGCGAATTGCGGGAAGAAATGTATAGACTCTTTTAAGATTTAGGAAAAGCGACCGGACGATTGGTCGGTGGCTGTATTCAGCCCGATCTTATAAGAGAAGCGATAAACTAAAGCGTAACAACTACTGTGGAATTGCAAAGTTAAATATCGCTAGAGTGGAAATTAAATATATACATAAAATATACTAACTACTTCCATCATAAATAACACAATTAGCAATGGTAAGTTACCGTCTGCCAAGAATTCTAGTAAACTACGAGGGTCATTCAATAAGTAACAAGACAAATCGCTGTAGCTCAAAAATGATTAATTTATTCAATACAAAGCTATTTGGCTACTTTTCAACATAGTCTCCAGCAACATTTATACACTTGTTCATCGTTCTTCTAGTTTTGTATGCCTATGGCATAAAATTCTTTGGGTTCATCTCGAAACCACTTCTAGTTTTGTATGCCTATGGCATAAAATTCTTTGGGTTCATCTCGAAACCACTTTTGCATCTGATTTTTAATTTCTTCATTGAATTGAAAATGTTTCATTGTTTTGAAGTGTTTCTTGAGTAACCCGTAAGTTACCTTGGAACACATCTCGCACACGTTTTCTTGTACTACCGCTTATTCTGAATAATGTTATGGAGAAAGTTGCAACTTCAACTGGTCGTCCACTTCGTTGCTCGTCCCAGACTTTTAAACTTTGCTACACAGTGACTTTTAAACAGTTCTACCGATTTATAAACCTTCGAACGATTCAAACAATTATTCCCGTACACTTTCAACATTCCTTTGTGGATTTCACTACCTTTGATACCCTCTGCATCAAAGTAATCAAATCACTGAGCGTTGCTCTTCCATTGTTAACTGAATACATTTGAAGTTATGCTTATCAAATACTCTCGAACAGCTGATGAGAAACTAAGTACAAGGATGCCAACTTGATGCACTGAAACTATTGTATTGATAATACAAACCGTTTTTGAGCAACAGCAATTTGAATTGCTGATTTGACATACTTATTGAAGTCTTTGAAATTTAAAGAATAACATCAAAAATAATTGTTACAAAATGAAATATAAAATTGAAGAAATGAAAATAAATTAAAACTCATACATGTATATGTTAAGAAATTGTCGATGGGAGGGCGGGCGAAAGAGATTGGCAACATTGAGAGGTTACCGTAAGGGAAGGTTGTAGGTGTGAGAGAGTGAGTTTATAATGGTGATGTAAGTGTAATTTTCCTGGGTAACAGAAAGATCTGTGTGTTTGGTAAAAAGGGAAATAATAAACGAATTAAAACTGTGTGTTTACAAATTGCTGTATGTATACTGTTAATGTTTTGTGCCATCCATCATTTTGTATGAGGTTAGTTAAAAAAAAAAAGAAGGGAATTAATTATTCATAATTACATATTTAACATATTATAATTCCAAAATAAACATACAATTGTACAACCAATGAAATCAAAAATTAAATTCATTAATAAGCGAAAGTGTATAAGCATCTGCCGATCTGACGTATTTGCAAAGTTTTGGATAAAATGAACTTTTTAGGTAGTGTGTTAATTCTTTCTTTACCTAATTGATTTTTACTTTTTCATACTCCTAGTAAGAGGAAGTATTGTAATCGTGTCAAATTTTGGATATCGAGTTTTTACAGGAAATATCCGTTTTGAGGTCCCCTGAGTCCAAGTTTTTAGCAAATTGTCTGTGTGTTGTATGTGAACAGTACAGCTCAAAAACGAAAAAACCATAGAAAGTTGAAACTTGATATTACGTTTAGATATCACCATGGGATCTCACAGTGCGTTTAGCTGTCAAAATTCCTCAACCGGAAGTACCACTTTACTAGTTGTTTTTTTTTTTACGTTTTTGCAATTTTCTAAAAAAAAATGGCTTCGACGATTTTCTTTAAACTTGGTCATCAGCTACAAGCTACAAGAAGTCTTTATTTGAAACATTTCTCCGGGAAAATTCATTTAAGGGCACTTCTGGGGGAGGGGTGGGGTTACAGCTTCTTTAAACTGCTATCATAGTTGATTGTATAATTCTATCATCCAAACAAAATTATTTAAAAATAAATAGATGACCAAAATTCCAAGTTTTAAGCAAATCAGTAAACCGAAATGCGCTTTTACTGAACAGTTTTTGGGAACAGAATTTCGTTAAAGTTCGTACACAAACTATAACATTTGTGAATTATAATTTTGAGAACAGGAGTAAGAAAAAGTTGTGTGAGTGTTTCATACCAGATTTTTTTCCTAAATATTTTAATCTGTATTCGGCCAGTATCGCTGAGGGAGATAGATGATATATATATGACACATTATTGCCAAAATGTGCCATATATATATCATCTATCTCCCTCAGCTTACACAGTAAAAAGAAGACTCGATAGAATTCTAAATTTGCTGAAAATCGATTAACCGGTTCAAGGAAAAATGTATAAAATTTGAAGTTGATAGATAATGTCATTTTATTGTATTAAAAGAAGTAAGTTTCAGATCAGATTTTTATTCTGTAACTACTGGTACCTTTTTTTTTTTTGGCTGTTGTCACAGTTTTGAGAAGTTCTCTTTTAATGAGCACAACAGTAGTAATGAACACTGTATATTGTATCTGATGTGTATTTAATTTAAATGAGGCTAATGGACACTCTCACGCTATTTATCTAATAAACATCATGGTAAAGAGGTAAGTCCCCTCCTCACCAGAAAAAGAAGAGATTATTATGGAAAATATCTCAGAAGTAAACTTCTTTTCATTGTTTAACCAAAATTATAGGGATATAAATAATACATTAATCAAAACTACATTTAATTTCTTCATGTTTTTTATTTACTTATTATTATAATTTTAAAATGTTTCTAATAAGTATAATGTGAGATAGGCATAGTTACGAAAATAGGTTAAACATAGATGCTACATTTGTTTAAAGGAATTATAAACGTGGGAAGAGTTTCAAGCATTGTGAATTGATGCTATTTAGGATTAGCTGAGAATTATTCCTGACTACATTATTTTGCAAATTTATGTACTAACAATGGACTAATTTTTTTGTTTTCTAAAGAAAAAATTATGACTAAAGTAATATTACAGATGTAATTTACATAGTTTTTTTTTTTTTTGAATTAGTAATATTATTACTTCATCAAAAATATTTATTACTATTATTGTAGCTGAAATAAAAAAAAAGGGTTATGAACATTTTTTTTTTTTTAGATGCAACAGAAATCAGTTTTACGTAATGATTATTTATTTTATCATTATTTATGATCATGTTTTGAATCATCCAGACCTTCTCACTTTCATAGTTACATACATATTGGTAAGATAGTGACAGTTACCTGAAGGACTTACACAGAATACTTGACTCCATTCGTGACTTTTCATATATCATACATACATCTAGACGGTATGCGTGTTCTATTAAAAAAAAAAAAAAAATTATAAAAAATACAATAAAATTAGTAATGTTTTTTAAAAAACTAATTGAATTCTAAAAAAACAAAGTTTTTTTATATGCTGATTCAGTATTCAGGTTGAGTGATGTTCTAGGTGACTGACCAACTCTCTGTTGAACAATGTTAATTATAAATAATGAATAATCAATTTTCAAGTAGTGTAAGAGAATTTTTTATGTACAGTCCCCAGCTTTTCCCTCTAGGCTCTTGCCTAGAATGGTTAAAATTTTGAAGAGACTCCTTCCTAAAGCGATATCACTATCCATCCTCGAATGTCATGAAATCACCTTCCTCATCATCAGTTTGGATTCCCATAGTAGTCCTCTGCTAAGCAACAATGCCATAGAGTTGTTGGTGCTAATGCAATCACATTTAAACTTGACCAGTGACTGCCTGGAAGTCTTTGTCAAGATTTGGCATTCCGCACTGCTTTAAAAAAAAAGATGCATAAAAGGATCCTATTTAAAACTGTAAGGAATTTTCAGATTCTATTCTCAGCACAGCCAATTGAGATTTGGAGTTTCCAAGGTTATAACCTTGGGTCAGTCCTCTACATCATCTAAAAAGATAATATTCTATTCTACTCATCCTCAAGTTCCACATTCACGGATGATGCAGCAATCCTCTACCTTCATTCTGATCCTTTTACTGTTAGAAGAATTCTGCAATACCATCTAAATGATCTTGAAAGTTAGTTTCAGAAATTGAAAATAAAAGTGACAAAGAAACTATATTTCCTTTACATTAAGGAACGCCCCTCCCAAAATCCTATTTCATAGCTAGACAAAGTAGGCTATCTGGAACATCTAGGAATCTTCAGCCCAGATTTAAACGAATCGACAGGCGATGCAACCAACCTACTAGAAAGATTATTCTGAAAATAATCCAAACTACTTACAGAACTAACTATCAAGAGATATACACATCTGTAATAGGGTCCTAAGAGATGGATCCATAGCAGAGAGAGAGACAAAAATGACAGGACCACTCTTTCGGATTAGAGTGGGAGAAACTGCTTAAATAAAGCGACGGGAGATAGACAAGAGATATAGCAGAGTTCACTCGCCAGTCACAACGTGTCATCTACCTTACTTCTCACCTCTCTACCATTCTCTGTTATTTTAGTGTAAAGTCCAGGCAGTCAGTGTCACTTTTACATTATACAGTGTTCAGCCATATCTAGTTTATTAATCTAGACCAAACCATTTTCTCTCCTTTATCATACCCATTATACATCTAAAAAAAAATTTGGACTAAATAAAACGGAACAAAGCCTTCCAACTCTCGCCATTTCCAGTTATCACAATCTAAAATACTCCAAAGAATCCAACTGTTTTAGTCCGAGCTGCCTACAGGAGGAAGACTGGAAAGACCATCGACTTATTCTTCCATGGAGACAATGGAACCATGGAAATGATTGAAAAACATAAAAGAGAAAAGAAGAAAAAAGTCTGTATTAGTCCGACCAAAGATTTTCTGACTAGGTAATTCCAGCCACTGCAGCTTTTGTCCTGTGATCTCTGTAGGAACTGGGAAACGAATTCTTTAATTTTGAGGAATATGACTGAAACAGCCTGACAGAACAAGCCACCTCCCTGGTTACTCCTTGGTAATAGTCATCGCTTTCCTAGCTCTTTTCGGATTTTTCCATTTCTTTCCTTGGACGTAAAGTGTGAGGTGGATTAGCTGCCACCCTAGTTATAGCACCAATTAGGAAGTGCAAACTCAGAGACACTAGGTGATCTCCATAGGAATTAGTTTTGCCCAACTAAAGCAAAATTTTGTACGGATTGTCTTGCAGTTCCTTAGTTAATGTGGGTCAAAAAAAATGAACCTAAATAAAAATAAAAAGCAGAATATGTAGCTGAATTGATGGAGAATCTATGCCACAGATATTCCAAAAATTGTATCAAATTTCGTAATAGCCAACTCACACTGCATTTATAAAGAAGAATTGAAGTAAATGTTTATTATACTGTTAAAAATATTGCTTATTATCCCCGACAAGTATTTTAATAAATAAGAGAAAATATTTTCAAACTGAATAAATAAAGTAATAAATAAATAAAAAAGTGAAAACAGCCACATAGACTAATCACTTCAGCAGATGTAGTCAGTAGCAGAACTTTAAAATACTTTTACTGACCCTCATCACTTGTTTACCACTTTAATAATTGACATAATAAGTGTTTGATTATGTAACATACACATTCATAATCATGTGTCGTATAGCAGTTTACCAACCATTACCTATATAAATCTTTGCAATTTATAAGTACGAACTTATAACGAGTATAATTTATAAATTTTAAAATATATACATATTCCTTTTTTTTAAAAAAAAGGACAAGCTGTCGGTAGGCTTAGTAATTTTATCTGTCAGATTTGTAATCAGGTTGAATAAGTTTTAAAGGAAGTATTTTAGTGATTAATTTAAAAAAAATAGAACTTTATTCTGAATATTTATTTTACTAGCACCAAATTGTTCAAATTTGATTTAGAGATCATTTTAGGATAACTATCTCAAATTATGCAAAAGTTGTTTCATTTCTTATTAAGTTTAGCTTAAGGTATACATTTCATGGGGCTTTTGGGGAGAAAGTTCTAAAAAAAAAAATTAATTAGAAATACGAGGCATGTCCAGTAAGTAAGTGTACTGAGGCTCTCACGGCCGGAGGGATTTTGTTTTCGACATGTTGGCCACACTGCCGTGTAGCCTGATTCCTCCCCTCCGCAACGAGACCGGTTCGAGGTCAGCACGTGGAGAACTGTCGACGCGACAATACGTTTCGTGAAAAATGTCAATCCAATCTCCCGACAAGTGTGAAATATTCAAGGTCGGGCAAGAGTTTTTGAGACGCTACAAACTCCATGGAGATGAATTTCTCCGCTCCATCATTACTGGAGATGAAACTTGGGTTGCACACTACACACCTGAAACCAAAAGGCAGTCTCAACAGTGGCGTCACACCTCTTCACCCTCCGCCAAAAAGTTCAAAACCATAATTTCAGCCAAGAAAATCATGGCATCCGTGTTTTGGGACTGTCAAGGCATAATTTTAATTGATATATGCCTCAAGGGGAGACCATCAACTCTGCAAGATACTGTGAGACCCTGAAAAAATTGCGGAGGGCGATTCAGAACAAAAGGAGAGGCATGCTGACAAAGGGAGTCTGCCTGCTGCACGACAATGCCAGACCACACACGGCCAACGCCACGAAGGAACTGCTTGCCTCGTGCATTCCCCTGACCTAGCACCTTCAGATTACTATCTCTTTACCTCCCTGAAGCTGCACATGGGTGGAAAAAGGTTTTCAACCGACGAAGTGGTGAAGGGGGAGGTGGAGAAGTGGTCGAAGGGGTTGGCGGGAAACTACTTCGAGGAAGGCATAAAAAAATTAATACCCCGGTTCACCACCTGCATTGAGAGGAATGGTGACTATGTCGAAAAATAGCTTACATATGTACTAATGTAACGAGGTAATTTTTTTGTTCAAATAAAAATTTTTGTAACCTACAAAAATTCAGTACACTTACTTACTGGACATGCCTCGTAAATAGATTGCCAAATTCCCTAGTTTCAAGAAAATAAATAAATCAAATAAATAAATCTCGATTTTCTCCATAAAAAGATCGTACGAATTTTATTAAATTTGGTATACTAAATTTTGTGAATTACAATTTTTGTAAACTACAATAAAAGAAAGTTTTGTGAGCGTTTGTTCACCAGATTTTTTTTTCTTTAGTTTTTCGTTTTTCATGGAAAATAGCTTCAACGATTTTCTATATATGTAAATAAATATATCACTTAGTACTTGAATATTTAAAAAAAAAAATTATTTTAATTGAGTAGCTATGGCGCAAGACCTCTCTCTATATTGTGTTGTATCAATATTTGAGTGTAACTGATGTTATACCATTGCTTTTTTTTTTTTTTTTTAAGATTTAATAATAAAATCAATGAGAACTGTAAAATTTGAGGAAGTATTAATTATCAATTTTTTTTTTTTGAGAATAAATTCAAAGAAGGGGAACTTTCTCTTTTTCAGCATAAAACACAATTTATCACTTAATTATTGTACATAATTATCTATATTTATTCAACAAAAGTAAAAGTAATGACAGAACGTGTGTCAATAATAAATATAAAACATAAAATTTTAGTAATGTTAGAATGTTTTATTAATGTAATAAAAGGTTTCATATTTAGTAATGAATAAAATATCTTTTTAGAAATATTCATCATAACCTATTATTTCTTGTTCATTGGAATAGTAGTTGTATAAGACAATATGTAATTGAATCGTTTATGGTTTAACAGTTAACATAGAAGAGTTCATTAGCTGTGGCCATTCAAATAAAAATAAGGATCCAAAAAATTAATTAAACATACATCAAATCCTACAATAGAATGTTTAAAAAAAATCATCTAACTAAATTCGTTCTTCAATAATAAGGAACTCTCTAAAACTGTCTAATCAGTTATGATAAATCTTTTAAGTTGTGCAATCAGAATTAATTATAATTGAATGTTAAAATTCATTGGACATTGATTGCTTCAGATACAAGTTCCGTTCATTTCATTACAACTTAAGCATGACCAAAAGGCAGGCAGCAGCACCTGTCTATTATTGATTGACAATCATAATAATTCAGAAATATATATTATATATTCTCTTGTTAATCTGTGCCTTTACAAGTTTAATCAATGAATTAGACAGAGCCTAATTCAAAAAATGAAATTGTACTTGTTGTTGGTCGGATAGTTTTTTTATTAGAAACGTATATAATATTATGTAAGATTTCATAAAGTAACTACTATTACAATACAGTGTCCAATTTACATTGAAGATATGTTTCATCAATGTGCAGTTAAATATAAGAAAAAAAAAAACATAACTTTCACTAGCTTTATATTTCAAGTATCTAATCAAAGATATATATATTTCTTACTGATTAATTCAAAACAAAACTTACTTCATCAATCTTACAAACAAGCAACAAAGAAATCTCTGCCAGATTATAATTTTCTTTACTCTTCTTGCCAATTCAATAAACAAATTAATGATAAAATGATTATTTAACAAAATTATTTATTAATAATATTATATAGTTACAGTGTGATAGTTAAACTGAATTTAATACAACAAGTTCTATACAGTTAGTATTTTTGTTATGTAAATTTACCATTTTTTTCTATCTGATGAACTTAACCTTGTCTCAAAGATACTTGTTAAATAAATAGAGTGAAAGTTTATAAGGTACTTCACATTAACAATGAATGCATTTAACAAGCAGCATCATTATGTTAATAGGGATTGCAATATTGACATTTGAGAAAGTATAACAAAACAGAATATGTAAAATAACTAAATATATTTTACAAGAACAAAAACAAATGATTTAACTCTTTTGTATTTTTCTTCTTTTACTTTTTTATTTCATTTTTTTTTATTTTAGTTTGGTGAAAATTACATATTAAAGAAACAAATTAAAATGCATACAAATTCATTCGCGCAAAGAAAAAACAAAAAAAAACCTGTGTGAAACACTCACATACTTTCTCTTATTTCAATTTTCTTTAAGCTTGGAATCTGTACTAAGCGTATAGTTGTACTTATGTATGGAGAGCCGCTACATTGGCTTTAGGAAAATGGCTTTCAAAGTTTTTGGCAGTGTTGCTCCTTTGAGAGTGACTAGATGACTAAGGGTACTCTTATATTGTATGCATTATATCGTATATTTATAATCGTAATAGAAATGGACGACTCCTGCAGTAAATCGAAAACTTGAATCAATTTCCGTAACTTGATAAATAATTCCGGTTTCAATAAATTCCAAATCACAAATAATAATTTTTTCATCATTTCACCTGTTTACTTCCTCTTACTAGGAGTAAGAGTAATTGTATATTGTAATTGTATATTGTAATTGTATATTGTAAGAGTATATTGTAATCGTGTCAAATTTTCGATATCGAGTTTTCACCGGAAATAACCGTTTAGAGGTGCCCTGAGTCCAAAAAAGTGGTTTTTAGCAAATAGTCTGTCCGTGTATAAAGTTGAAACTTGATATTCCCATTAGGTATCACCATGGGATCAGACAGTACGTTATCTGTCAAAGTTCCTCAACCGGAAGTGCCACTTTACTAGTTTTTTTTTTTTGCGTTTTTCACAAAAATGGCTCAGACACTTTTCTTCAAACTTCATGTATCAACTACATATACAAAGAGCTACAACTTTTATTTAAAACATTTCTCCGAGAAAATGCATTTAAGGGCACTTCCGCGGGAGGGGTGGGGTTAGGTTTCCATCAAAAGTGCTATTTCAGTTTATTAGACAATTCTGCCTTCTTAATAATGGTAATTAGAATTGAATATGTTGTTGAAATTCCGAGTTTGAAAAATATCGGATAACCAGAAGTGCGTTTATTTTAACACTTTACTAAATAATTTCTTCACTTTTTCGTGACATTCTCAAAAATGGCTTTGACAATTTTCTTGAAATTTCGTATGTAAACAAAACATGCAAAGATCTACATCTTTTATTTAAAACATTTCTCTGGGAAAATTCATGTAAGGGCAGTTTTAGGGGAGGGGTGGGGCTACAGCTTCCTCTAAATTGCTATCATAGATGATTATACAATTCTATCATCCAAACAAAATTAGTTTGAAATAAATAGATGGCCAAAATTCCGAGTTTGAAGGAAATTAGTAAACCGGAAGTGCACTTTTACTTAACAGTTTTTTCAGATTTCGACGAATTTCGTTAAATTTGGTACACAAAC
>JAAEAF010010107.1:0-26576 GCA_011037195.1 Triatoma infestans
ACTAATTGCGAACAAGAAGATAAAATAGGTAAGCTAATTATACCACTTTCGCATTTATATATATATTTTATTATAAAGAAATATGGTCCACATTTTTTTTTTTCTTTTTGTTCTTTTTTTAAGAAATTTACACCAGCACTATTGTACCATAAGTAAATGTGAATATAGAGACAAAAATAAAATTATATAAAATCCGAATGGAGAAACTACCCAGTGTTAGCACTCCTAATCAAACATTCAATCACCGCACAAATCAAACAGTCAATAGCATTGGCATTAGAGAGGATGTCTCGAGGCCACTGGCATTTAAGCCGTCTAGGAGGGTTATATGGTAGGGTACAAGATGAAAGACGACGGGCCTTTCAGGGAAGGGATGGGTTAGGATGTGGAAGATAGAGTGCTGTGAATTTTTTTTATATCTGAGTTTGATTACTTCTGGTAGGAAAGGGACATTATTAAGGTCGTTTTGGATTGTTCGATTAGAGACATAAAAAGGAGCGTTGACTATAGTTCGCAGAATTTTGGATTGTAAGGATTGGATACAATGTAGGTTGGAACGCTTGGTTGAACCCCCATAGTTCGAGGCCGTATGAGTCAAATTGGTTTAATAAGTGTTGTTTTCTAGTGAGGGTCTAGATCTGTTGACTAAGAGTCGTTTTAGTTGTCTGTACCGTGAGTACATTTCTTGTCTTTTCAGTCGTGTGTGAGGGATCCAAGTGAGTCTTTTATCGATGTACAACCCAAGGTAGCGGACGACATCAGAGGTTAGCACACAGTCCACTTAAACTATTCTAATCGATAGGCCTAGGTTTATAACTACCTTTTACTTAAGGGTTGCGCTGAACATTTCGTTCTTCCTAGATCGATTAGAGCCCCGCTATATTTTATTTGGTCGACAGGGCTAAATAAACGCACGCAACACTGCTTAAAAATAAGGCAATTCTACTCTTAATTTTAAAAAGCCAACGGAACTCTTACAATTTTAATAGACTAATATTATCCATAATAATCTTATCTTATATGTTATTACCATTAGATTGTTATTTAAAAAGTATCTTCAGTGACAATTATCAACAAAATCAAATAGACTACAGAATCTTAATGAAATAGGATACAAAATCCCATAGAGTGGGTAGAGAACAATAATTTGACCTGGTGATTTGATTTTAACAATCTTTGTGAACTTGGTAAAATAAATTTTGCTGTGACCTATATTAACAATAAATTATCTTACAAGTAAAGAATATGTCCAAGTTGGGAATGGTAAAAAAAAAACAACAAAAAAAAAAAACATAAACCACAAAAGTTATTGAAAGTTATATAGCTGAATAACAATGTCCATCATAGAAAGTTGCTTCTTCTGTCAGCATATTATTATGCTGATATATGACTTGCACATAATCTGGAGACAAACAACCTTGTCTATATTACCATATCATTTCAAAAAGTAAACAAAACCATCAGGTGAGGGTTAGCAAGCTGGACCTTATTAATGGTCTGTTTAGTTTTAAGGTTATATGGTAATGGGTTTTGAACATATTGTAACTTAGTTAAGGCGATAAGAATCTTACAATTTGTTATCCACCTTTTAGATATATAGAAACCTTAAATTCATTATTTAGTTATATCAAGATAAATAAGAGACCATTTCATAAACTAATATTAGCTTTCATTGGTTATCCTATTTTTACTGTTTGTTTTATTGGATGAAATCGGGTACATTTTTTTTTTTTTACTAGTTACGTCATTCTTCACCCTGTCAGTGTAAATAAAGGAGACAATTATTTGAATAAAATCATATTATAATATTATTCTTGACATACACACACAGTCACATAACAGCACATGTAATAACTATATTATATTATCTGTGTCTTCGTTTTGTATAACCTTTCTCCAGGAAACATTAATATAGATGGAACATCTGTGTACTATGCTATTTTTACATTCTCTTACCTGCTTTAGGTGAACAAATTGGATTGTATCAAATTTTTACGAGAAATCGTAAGAAAGTTTAGAATTGATAAAACACCGTTTGAAACGAAAGTTTCAGTCAAAATCCATCAATCATAAGCACAATTTTACTGATTTTTTTTTTTATTACTTATCGCGATTTTTTCGAAAATAGCTCCAACGATTTTTTATTTATTTTTATTTTGTTTGATAACTGGGTCTGCTATTTTTATTTAAAAACAACATAATCATGATTCAGACTGGAGATAATCAGATAATTTTTTACTTTCTCTTACTCCTAGTAAGAAAATATTGTAATCGTGTCAAATTTTTGATATCGAGTTTTCACCGGAAATATCCGTTTTGAGGTCCCCTGTGTCCAAAAAAGTAGTTTTTAGAAAGTGGTCTGTGTGTGTGTCTGAACAAGCATAGCTGAAAAACGAAAAATCGTGGAAAGTTCAAACTTGATATTCCATTTAGGTATCACCATGATATCTGACAGTAGGTCATCTATCAAAATTCCTCAATCGGAAGTACCACGTTACTGAATAATTTTTTTTACTTTCTTGCGGTTTTTTTTCAAAAAATGGCTCCGAAGATTTTCTTAAAACTTGGTACATCAATTACACTTACAAATATCTACAACTTTTATTTAAAACATTTCTCTGGGAAAATTCATTTAAGGGAACTTTTTGGGAAAGGGTGGGGTTTGGTGGGTTTGTGATGGATGCAAAACATTAAAATATATTAATTTAGAAATAAATCAAAATTATCAAAATATGTGACATACCCTTGCAAAAGTGCAAGCCAGGTAGAAGAAGTCCAATTACTGGCATTGTACTACCCCCTTCTCCTAACAGGGGAGGAACTCAACGGACAAAAGGGAAGATTATTTTAAAGACAGATTGTTCTAGAATTCAAGGAGGACGCTTCTGAGTTGTATTATAACATTACAGTTTATTCCAGTTAATTTATAAGCATATTGTTGTGATAATCTAAAGTCTCTTAGATAATATAGCTATTTTAAAGACAGATTTGTTCTAAATATCAAGGTGGAAACATCGGAACACTACTTCAGGAATCGCTCTCTAAATGTCTGTGCCAGTTTCACAATAAATTAAATAAGTTTATAATATCAAATAAGTTATTATTATTTTAACAGAATATATTAATTGTTAACAGTGTTGATTTCTTGATTATATTACTAATACTTCATTCTCTTTTAAACTTGCATACTTACAAGCCCTTTTTTTTTACAACACCGCTTGTGCTAAATACACATCACACCATAACATTACAGTTTCCTCTAAAGTGCTATTTCAGTTTACTATGCAATTCTATCATCTAAATAATATTAATTAGAATTGAATGTGTAAATGAAATTCCGAGTTTGATAAAATTGGATGACCGGAAGTGCGTTTATTTTACCACTTTAATAAATGATTCTTAACTTTTTCGCGTTTTTCTCAAAAATGGCTCCGACGATTTTCTTGAAACTACGTATACTACATAAAACTACATATATACATAGAAACTACATAGACATATATATAAACTACACATACAAGGTTGTACAAGTTTTATTTAAAACATTTCTCTGGGAAAATTCATTTAAGGGCACTTCTAGGGTGTGGGGGTGGAGTTATGTTTTTCTCTAAAAGTGCTGTCGTAGTTGATTATACAATTCTATCATCCAAACAGAATTAATTAGAAATAAATAGATGGCCAAAATTCAGAGTTTGAAGGAAATCAGTAAACCGGAAGTGCGCTTTTTTTACTGAACAGTTTTCGACGAATTTCATTAAATTTGTTACACTAACTATAAAGTTTGTCAATTATAATTTTGAGAACTGGAGTAAGAGAAAATAATGTGAGTGTTTCACACCAGATTTTTCCGTTTAAATATTTGATTTTCGAGGGGGAGAAGCATTTTAAGAATCTCCAATGGTTATTTGAACATTAACTATTGGGAAGCTGAAGATAACTAATAAATATAAGAATAAAGAGTATGCCGACAAAATTTCAGATTTTACCGCCTGTTCTTAGGAATAGAATGAATTTTGTGGAAATTAATGTGGAAACAAAAAAAAAAAAAGAAAAAAGAAGTATTTTTTTTCTTTTTAAATTATTATTATCAGGAAAAAGACGAACAGAGTAATTGGCAAATGTGTGGATGAATTGGGAATGTTCATAGAGAAGTGGTTAATCTTCACGTTTTCTACAGTGAAAAGTAGAAAACATTGTATTGGATAATATCAACCAGAATGGTTTTTCATTGTTTGCGAGAATGGATTCTTTCAACAACCATCTTTACCAATCTAGTTCAGTTTGAAAAGAAAGCAATATTTCTGTGATAGTCACCTGATACGATACTCTATTTCTTAAATATCATCCCAATGATTACTAGTCCCTGTAACTATCTATTAACCTAAAAAGGCTAGGGTTGAAATTAAAAGGTCCATATTTTCAAATGAACATATTATTTTATATGAGTGTACATTTTAATTAAACAGTGAATTCTTACTTTTCTCCAAACTTAATCTTTCTAATAGGATATTACTTAGAAATACTCGTAATCTAGAACAATTCCCCAATGTGTTCTTGAGTGCAGCTTAGTTGCTTTAAGTCAGGCAACTTTTAGACTTATTAAGTTTTGTTACTAAAAAACTAATGCTAGTTTCATTATTTCTTCTAAGCAATCTCTTAATTTCTTTCTTGGTTAAATTGAATTGAAAATTATAATCAATTAAATTAACAAGAAATATGAAAATAAACATAAATCGTTTCATTTTAAATCTTTTAAATGTTCTCTTACTTTAAGGTTTATAATTTGAGGAAATTAAGATGTTATATACACACAAAAAATCTGGTATGAAACAGTCACGCGACATTCTCTTACTTCTTCTTGATGCTGTTAAATATAAAATACGAAATTTTCTCTAAATTTCAAATTTTCCTCAAATGATCTAACATAAATATACAGATGGTGGGAAGGGAGGGATAAGTGATATCGGGAGGGATAAGTGATATCGGGAGGGATAAGTGATATCGGGAGGGATAAGTGATATCGGGAGGGATAAGTGATATCGGGAGGGATAAGTGTCATCCTACCAACAGAGGCAGCTACAGAATGATTATATAGCCGAAAGCCAATAACGAACAAACAGAATTTTCAGAACCACCTCAAAATATTTTTTTTTTTTTTTCAGAAAAATGTCTTCAAGTGATACGTTCCTATCTATGCAGCAAGCATTCTTTTCGGTATTTATACAAATTCAAATTTGCCGCCATCAGAATATAATAATTTACCAATTTATATAGGCTGTGTCCTAAAAGTAGAGAGGAAATAATCTGTTGTTTTGCCCTCTCTAAGTTCAGTCACTATTCTACACTCGTACGAGTAAGATATACACAGCACATGTTAGCACGCATTCTACCTATACCGCTTCAGACCGCTTCCGTTACCCTTTAGCATGAAACCCTAAGTTTGCCACTTCTGGTTTTCCTCGGGGTTAGTAGTGTTGATAAGTTGGTCTTTTGTCGAGTGAGTGTCTCTCCGGCTCTACTGGCCTGCCAAGATTTATTGCGCAAGCACATGGTCTATTTCTGGTTGTTTTTCCAGCCACGCAAATTCTGGAAGCCCGTTTAATTATTATCAAAATTCATCAGCCAAGCAGTAGTGTATGGATCAAGTCTCTAGAGTTACACGCACATAAGGTCTTATTTCCTTTTCCTATTTTCCTCTCTAAGGACTCATGGGTCTGCCTGCACTGGTGATGAGGTTTCTGCGTTCAAGGAAGCGCCATTCCTTTTGGCTTGTTGAAGATAATAAATATTATTGCTATCTATTTTAAATTGAATTTAATATTCATTTTTTTGTCCACAATAGATGAGCCCACTTGCTCTCTCTTTATTCAATACATATACAGTCCACTTAATATTTTCACCTTTTTTTATTTTATGCTACTAATTTTCTATTAATCAGAGCCCATCCGAGGTATCTCACCTCAATTCATCTCAATTGTCTTGCCTGCATTTATTAAACAGAGCCTATCCGAGGGATTGCAAAGCCTACTACTAGAGGTTGAGATAATACGGTATAAAGGACTCAGCTTTTATTTTTATTTCCTGTTTTTTTTTTTTTTTTTTTATAACTAAACACATTCAGTTTACAAATTTAAGAAATCGTTGTAATAGTTTTCGCAAAAAATTCAAAAACATGTTATGGTCAACATACTCTGGTAAACCAATTTTCTTAGATTTTGAATATATCTTGCTGGCAATGTATATTAATATTATATGGTGGTAAAAACCATATATTATACTGTAGCATATATTAGAAAAAAAACCCCCTAGAACCCCAAAAATCAATTTCCTTCACCCGGGGAAAATTTTCAATAAAGTGATTGTACTAGTGCTGACTGAAAGTTTAAGTAATTCTTTGGGGCCAATTTTCGAGAAAAATCAAGAAAACTGAAAAAACATAAATAATAATATTCGGTAAAGTCGCACTCCGGTTTGATGGATCTTACCCGAAATATTCCGGTGATATTTTGTGGTCTTAGTGAGTGCTTAAAAGGATACCACAATTTTTGTTTAGTTCCTGTAACTTTTGGTTTGTGAGATATTCTGTTAACACATACTTAAATCAGAACATCTGTAACGTTTTTCCTCTAAACTACTACTGCAACTACTTTTAAGTGTGTTGTAATAGATAAAATTACTCTAAACTTCAATAAAGAAAACA
This sequence comes from Triatoma infestans, assembly GCA_011037195.1. Taxonomy (NCBI): domain Eukaryota; kingdom Metazoa; phylum Arthropoda; class Insecta; order Hemiptera; family Reduviidae; genus Triatoma; species Triatoma infestans. Next base: position 6,701 of record JAAEAF010010107.1, read on the forward strand.
CCAATTTATTGTTATACACAATAAATTACAAAATACAACATTTAATAATAATTACTTCACCGTTTAAACCACAAAAGTTCACTTTGTTCACTTTTTATACACTTTTCACAAACTAGTGACTTCGTTTGTAACTGGAAAAACTCTCTCAACTCTCTGTGGTCCCTCTATTTATACCGGTAGAGAACCTTCCAGACTCTTCTCAATTCTTCTAGAAAGAACTATTCGCCAGCTCTTCCTGCGGCCACTAAGAGAACCTTAGGTACCTGCCTTCTCTCCTAGATGGCACCACTAGCTGCGTTACAATACGTTAAAAACATTTTTTTAGTATTCAGGGTATCCTAGAATATATATTTCCGGTGACACTTGATTTTTCTAAAATCTGACCTCGATCGCAATACTTCCTCATTTCTTTAACTAGGTGTAAGAGAACTTAATAACTTGTCCCTAACATACTTTGTTTTTTATAAAATTATAAAAAAAAAAACCCTATGGCGCAACAGGCCATGATGGGCCAAGGGTTGCCAGACGGCGACTTGAAAGGGGGGCTTGTAGTAAGCACGCCGCAGTTCCCGCGCCGTTTAGTTCCAGCCTTCGCTACCTAGGGCGCTACTAACTGTAGCTTCCCACTTTTTATCACGATGCTAGGTCAACACCGACTTTGCCCTCACGGGGATCGAACCCTGAATTCTCGCACGAAAGGCGAATACGCTAGCCACTAGACCAACGCGTGACGACTATAAAATTATATAATTTTACTAAAAACAGTTCCCCGTCCCACTCTATGTATAAAAACTAATTTACAGATTTCTTTCAAAAATATGTCCTCACGCCGTTGGTCTAGTGGCTAGCGCACTCACCTTTTGTCCGAGAATTCAGGATTCGATTCTCATGAGGGCAAGTCGGTGTTGACCTAGCATCGTGATAAAAAGTGGGAAGCTACAGTAGTAGCGCCCTAGGTAGCGAAGGCCGGAACTCAGGCCGGCATGCTTACCTACCACACCCCCCCCCATTCAAATCGCCGTCTGGCAAGCCTTGGCGCTTCATGGGCTGTTGCGCCATAGGATTCTTTTTTAAAACTATCGTTCTCATTTTTAAATTTTCATATACAGTTTTACTATCTTATTATTGTTAATGAGTTAGGAATATACAATTCTCTCTAATTTTAGTTTTTGATTTCTAAAACTTTTTTTTATTATTTCTGAATATATTTTTGGCTATTTAAATAAAGTATTCATTCTTGAATAAAAAAAAAAAAAAAACTAATATACTTTTTCCCTGTCAATAGCTGAAAACTTGTGGAAATAAGTTAAAAAGATGTTTTGAAGTAAGTTTTGAGAATGGAGACGAGAGTTGTCGGACTTCTTGTCACTCATTCTATAGTGTATATTTTTATTTATATTTGTTTTGTAAGTTTCCCGCGTATCTTAACAATTTGCAACTTTTTTTTTTGGTTATTTCTTTTTATCCAATCACAATAAAAAAATATGAAATTTTTTTTAGTTTAATAGAATAATTCATTATTATACCTGCAATTAGTGTGATGACATATACTTTGGGCATATTTTTTGGAATTCTCCCTTCCTGCTCTTATAATGTTCATGTAGGTAAACCTGTAAACTTAAAAGCAACAAAGAGCCATATGTGAATTAGACATATATGTCAGATGCGGGTAGTATTTAATTTTATTCTTTAAATCATATCATAAACTATAAATAGAAAATGCTCAAACAAAAGCCCCTTTTATACTGCCGGGACTTTACGATTTACATAAATAGACTAGTATTTTAAATTTTTTATTTACAAAAATATAACAAGTTTAGAAAGTTTTTTATTTTATTTATTTTTGTATTGAATATTTACAACTATGTTTAAAACAGCTATTATTAATAATAGTTATATTTAATACAACTATTATTTACATCAATAAATATGTAACAAGTAAATAGGCTAATAGGAGATATAAACAATGACGTGACGTTCATGAATGGTAGTTATAAGCCAGTGACAACTACCATTAGTTACGTAAAAGGTCACGGGACCAACAACGACGTCTCAATCGCCTTGCGGATTGCTTGGAAATTGTGGAGGAGGGGTTTGGGCAAGAAGATTGAGATGAAGGGGGAGTCCGTTGTGGAATTTCTTGTATCGGAGCTTTGGTATATCCTGGGCAAAAAGAATCTTCAGATATGTGTGGTTGGAAACGTAATAAGGAGCATCGACTAGGCGTCGGAGTATTTTTGCCTGCAGGATCTGTTGAGGTTGGTACGTTTTGCGGTTCCGTAGAGTTCTGGTCCTGAGTGCGAGTAGTGAAGTATAGAGTTGTCTTTTATTCTGGTGAGTGAGTTTGGAGCGCATGTCAAGGAGCCTAGCAAGTAGTCTGAAACGGTTGTTGAGGGAAGCATGTTTAAGTCTGGTGTGTGGCTTCCAGGTTAGTCGCATGTCTAGGTACACACCAAGATAACGAACGTAGTCTACAGGTGGGGATAGGAGTGCTGCATAGGAAAACGGGAGGAATAACTTTTTTGTTTAAGGTGAACACAATACCTTAGTGGGATTTGCTAAGGTTGATTTTTATTCTGGATTTTGACAACCCAGGGCTCGAGTGATGGGAGATGGGCTTGAAGGGAACGTGAGCGATTATGGGATCACTAGAGTGGAAAGGATTGCGGTGTCGTCGGCATAAGTGTAAATGGTTGTGTTAGGAAGCTCGGAGATATCAGCAGTATATAAGGTATAAAGAATAGGTGCCAAAATGCAGCCTTGGGGCACACCGGCTAGGATGGGATAAGTTTGGAAATATATTAGAAAATATAAGATCAATTATTATACTTTAAGAAAATGATTGAAGTACATAATTTGACCGACAAAAATAATTTTTTTTTAAAAGATAGAAATATTTTTGGCGTAAACCCTTACAAGATGTTAGAAACATTGATTTTTTTAAGAAAAGAAATCATCAGGGTTACTGTCGATACCGCATCTGTCCGCGGGCTGCCATTTTGTCTCCCGTTATGTAAACGATTGTTTGTATTATAACATTCATTGAAATGATTGTTTCTATCATAAATAATGTCCTCGCAATCAAATCAAATATAAAGCAGGATCCTTAAGGTTTCCGGTTTAAAATAGATAATATTTAATAATTATGTGTAACCTAATAGAGTATGCTCAGGATTCTTGGAACCGATGTTTTTTAACTTAATAACCGAAATTGGATTGTATAGTATTTGATTTCAAATAAATAAATAAATAAATAATTGAATTGAAGGAAATAGAATTTGTAGAATTATCAATTTCCACGCATATAAATGGTTCTTAATTGGGGAATTCAATTAATACTACTTGTACTCTTAATTAATTTCATTCTTTAGTGTTATAATGTTGAATACTCTTTTATTTACATTAAATATAATTCCATATTTCTAAGACATTAGCCCTATCCATTTTAAATTTACTTTGAATTTTGAGTTTTTCGACTTTTCCAGTCCCAACATAAGGTTATGTAAAACCTTTGGCGCAACAGCCCATGAAGGGCCAAGGCCTCACTATTAACTGTAGCTTTCCACTTTTTCCATGATGCCGCCTCAGCACCGTCTTTGCAGTGAATCGAACTCTGAATTCTCGCACCAAAGGCTAATACACTTATTATTATTATTATTAGTCGGGTGCTTAATGGCGCGGGACCTAAGCCTATGTGGCTTATATCCCCCCGATATCCCCCATGTTCCCTTAATTAATCTTCCCCGGTAACTTACCGGTTAATCTACAATATCCCAAGATATCCCTAAACTCCAACTCGCCCAGGCAATCCTGCGAGAGTGGTGCCCTCCCAAATACACGAAACCTAGTTCCAGCGAAACGGGGAACTGACATAAGTAGTGGTACACCGTTTCCCTAACTCCGTCATCGCAGTTCTGACAAATGGGACTAGACGTCTTCCCTATGTTAAACAAGTGAGTGGACACCCAAGAGTATCCAGTCACTATCCCTACCAAGGTCCTCAGACCCGTCCTACTAAGGGACAGGAGATACTCCAAAGTTCTCTGCTTACTCGCCTTTATAAATCTTTTGGCTTGGAGGCACCCCTGCGTGTCCCCCCAGCGTTTCTCCAAAACTCTCATCTCCCAAAGTCTATTCTGTTTGTCGCGAAACGTCTTTGCGATACCAATTTATCAGTTTTGAAACGAGTGTTCAAGAAGTAATCTTAGAACAACAGTTTCCCTAGGAGAGAATTATAAAATGATAAACTAACCTACACTATATTATAATATATAACTTCCAATTTTACCCACTATAGTACCTCATACAGAGATAGATAGAGTTGGCGACAAATGAGAAATACTGGATTGAGATGGGAGAGAAATGTGACTCGTGACAGAATGATTGTGTAATGTCAACTGGTAGACTTGTGTGAGAATGATTCTTGTACTCACTATAAACAGGAAATCCTGTGGTGGACGGAGCTTGTTCCCCAAACACATGACTAGCTTAGGAAAACTGGCGATAGTGGCGTTATCTTGCAGTTTGGAAGAAAGCTACTGATAATATATCACAGAATATTTTTAATGAAATTTCTATTCTTTACGCATTTAACTGACAAAGAAAAATCTTAATATAAGCAAAGTTTTTAACTTCCTTAGTGCGATGTTTAGCTAAACTAAAGTTATATGTTGGTTAATTAAATAACATTTTTTTTTGTCTAACAATATTATTAGTCTGGTTCTATGTCTTCAAATTAAATAAACCTAATAAACTTGGGACTAAGTTATTAATTGTCTATCAACAACATAAACTTCTCTGACAGTTAATTAATTTTCCTAAAATTATTAATTAACACATATATGGCTTTTAAAGTTGTTGAAATTTATCTTCATTTATTGGAAGAATATCTTTGGAATTAAATCCTTTTAGGGTTGGTCTGTATCCAGTTTGTTAACTTTATTTATATTCAGTACTACTTAATTAGTATGTAAGCATGTTTATGAACATCAAGTGGCTGCGAAGTTGAATTAGTAGTTCTATTAGTTGAACTACATATGGCTCTACCTTTCTCTTCTTACACCATATGAATTGACGGATTCTCCTATCCTATTTGTTGGCTTTCAAGATAAAACTATTTCTCTCTACAAGAACTGAAATATACGAGTGAAATAAACTATTTCTCTGAAAGATACTTTCGTGTTTCTGAAAAAACTGCCCTTTCTTCCTACTATCCTCTGAAGAGAGGAGTCCCCCAAGGAAGCATCCTAGGACTTCATATACTTTACACAATTCACACAAGCTTTATTCCTAACAACCCAAGCACATCCATATTTTCCTTTGGTGATGACACCGCTATCCTTACATCCCATGAAGAATCCATTATCGCTATTCACACTGTGATGTGATGGCAAGAAGAAAGAAGATATAATTTTTAAATAATAAATATAAATCTAAAAATTATAACTAGTGGTTCCAGCCAGCCGCTATCTGCAGGTCAAGAACCGCGGCAAAACCCTTTCAAACAGGGGTCAATATACAGTCAAAAGAACCGCCGGCAAAACCCTTTCAAACAGGGGTCAATATACAGTCAAGAGAACCGCCGCCGGCAAAACCCTTTCATACAAGGGTCAATGTACACCTGGCCTGTATTTCCTTCATACAAGGGTCAATTTACACTCAAGAGGCCACCTGGCCACCATCTGTCATCAGAGCGTCGCCACCCCAGCCTTTGTTAGCTACCGAGGTCAATATACTACGAGAGATGTCTTAGTGTGGCACGTACTTACACATTAGCCGATGTGTGAGTGATGCAAATATAAACGTCGCTCCACTGGAGGAGGGGATCAGTTATACACGAGTATTCCATCAGTAACACATCAGTTATCAAGCAGTTAAGTTTCACACATCGCGAGCGCGTCCCTATTCAAGGTTTTAAACACTATTTCTTTAATATTTATTAATCATTTCATGATTCTTAGATTCATTTACAATTGTGCATCTTAGTTTATCTATTTCAAAACATTTTAATTTATTTGTTAAAATATAATTTATTTTCATAAATCAGTAGTACGTATTTCGAATAACAACTCTCTAAAACTCTCTAACTAACGACACTTACTCCTCACTTCAACTCCCGATACCAAGACATCTGATTCCAATACAACACCCTCCAATCGCTATTAACACCCTGGCTGAATAGTCCAGGAAGTGGAGATTTAAATTAAATATTAACAAATGTAATCATATTACATTCACCCTCCTTAACCTATAAGTACTCCCATACAACTTAACAGACAGTTCCTAACTACTGTTGATAAAGTTCACTACTTAGGACTGTACGTGGGCAAAACACGTGACTTGGAATCCTCACACGAAACACAAGAGATACGAACAAAATTGACGATACAAATTACTCTCACGTTTAATTGATAGACATTCTCGTCTTAATCTAGACCACAAATTACTTATCTACAGCACAGTACCCAAGCCTTTATGGACGTGCAGAATTGAAGTGTGGGGCCCAACCAAGCCTCCAATTTATCTCAGACTACAACCCCCCCCCCAATCCAAAATCCTTCGTAAAAACACTAACGCTCCTCTCGAGTTTCTAGCTCCATTATTCACAAAGACCTGAATATCCCTTTTGTCTGCGACCTCATTTTATCCCGATACAGAAAATTTTCCATGTCTCCTTTCCAGACCAACATAACCCTTTAATCCAATTCTTCCCATTCCATCCCTGGAAACACTTTCAAAAGACTGAGACGTCGGTGGCCGAGAGATCTTCTGACAGAGTGACAATAAAGTAATTATGTGAATATGTAATTATGTAAATATCTTTCCCCTCTCAGTCTAACTTTCCTATTAATCTTTTTCACTAAATCCTTATTAATAATTCTCCTAAGCTCTTCTCATCCATATTCCCTAATTTCCGTTTATATCTATCTCCTTTCTCATTTATTAATAAATATTTGGAGAGTTGTCAATGGATAGCTGCTCCACTCTTGTACATATAGTTTCATTCATCAGATTTGCTAGATACATTCTTATGAGTTGTAAATACCTAAAAATACAACTTTTTTCAATCTAATTATTAAAATAATTATCATTTCTTGTTTCATAATTTTTATTGAATTTTTACTTTCTGTTGCCCAAATGAATTGAATATAGCCCAAAACAATACTCTGAGGTCCTTTGGGAATGTAAAAAGGGATTGGACTTCTTTCTCTTTTCCTAAATTGCGGTCCTTAAAGTCGACCTATTTACCACATAGATATCAGGCCAAATATTTTCGTTTTAAAGATTTTGCCAGAAGAATTAATTTCTACATGGTTCTAGTAATGACGTACATTCTTTCCTCTAAAATGTGTATTAAAAGCTTTGCTGGAAAATTCCGGTTTGAAAAAAAATTGATGAACAGCAAGTGAAAATAAAGTTTCATATAAAATAAAGTCTTTTTTAATAATAAGTAAACTAAGTTTAAAGAAAACCATATGAGTAGTTTACAGCAAACTGATAAAACTGATACTTTCAGCGGAGATATTGGCCAAAACGCGTACGTCTGATTTCCTTTTGTTATCGAAATGTAATATCAAGTTTGAACGTCGTGCGATTTTTGAGAGTAAACGCAATCATACTGATTATTATTTAAAAAATCTTTAAATCGTCATCTTCAAGAATTAGATATTTCCTGTGAAAACTGATTTTCTAGAAACTAAGAAGATTTTAAATTTTCTTTTAGATCAGCGATATGCGAAAGACAAAACTCAGTATCGAAAATATGGTACAGGGTAATATTTCGTTTTTTATTTATTTATTTATTTATTTATTTATTTATTTTTGACAACAGTTGATAATCCTTTTGAATGGAATAAAAACAGAAATCGTCCTTCCATTCCAGAGCTTGCTCATTTTCAATTGATCTTAGTTTCTCTAAATGAACGATCTTTTTTTCCAAAAACAGTCTCATTCATTATTTATACTTTTTTTTATACTCGTATAAATATACTTTAAAGGAAGTAAAACGATCTGTCAGCTTTTCGGAATTGAGTTTTCACTGGAAATACTTGTTACTTCCTCAGTTTTTGTTTGTTTGTTTTAATTTAAAGCGCATCAAAATCTACGGTCAGTGGTGTCCGAAGCCTCCTTAATGAACTAATGGCCTCCGAACAGTGTTTTCTCGTTACAGACTACGTTGTTCATACCAGGAATTCATCTGTAGAGCTTCTTAGGAAGAAAAAAATCTAAGGCACATTGGATTCGAATTCGGGACCTCGCCTGAGGAGGCCAGCGCCACTGAGTTGAATAACCATGATTTTTTTTTAAAAAATTTGCATTCTACCTGTACACATATAAAGCTATTACTTCCCAGAGAAAATGGATTTTTTAGCGTTTTTTGGGGAGGTGTAAGTTAATCGTTCTTCTAAAGTGCTGTTTATCATAATATAATATTACTATGTATATAATATTAATGGTTTGCTTTTTGAAAAAAACTGGTTTTGAAATCTGAGTACGAAAAAAATGTTTTTAACGAGTACAAAAATGGTTTGTATGTGTTTGTGTGGATTGGAGGGTTTATAGTCGGAGGTAATTGGAGCGCCTGGTTGAGCCCCACACTTCGATTCGGTACGTCCATAAAGACTTGGGTACAGTGCTGTAGATAAGTAATTTGTGGCTAGAGTAAGACGAGAATGTCTATCAATTAAATGTGAGAGTAATTTGATTCGTCGATTTTGTTCGTGTCTCTTGTGTCTCGTATAAAGATTCCAAGTCAGTCTTTTGTCCAAGTACAGTCCTAAGTAGTGAACTTTATGAACAATAGTTAGGAATTGTCTTTTAAGTTGTATGGGAAACACTTATAGGTTACGGACGGTGAATGTAATATGATTACATTTGATAATATTTAATTTCACTCTCCACTTCCTGGACTATTCGGCCAGGGTGTTAAGGATAGGATTGGAGGGTGTGAATAGCGATAATGGGTTCTTCATGGGATGTAAGGATAGCGATGTCATCAACAAAGGAAAATATGGATGTATTTGCGTTGGTAGGAATAACGCGTGTCTGAATTGTGTAAAGTATTGGTCCTAGGATGCTTCCATGGGGGACTCCTCTCTTCAGAGGATAGTAGGAGGAAAGGGCAGTTTTTCAGAAATACGAAAGAATCTTTCAGAGAGATAGTTTATTTCACTCGTGTATTTCAGTTCTTGTAGAGAAAAATAGTTCTTTCTTGAAAGACAACAAATAGGATAGGAGAATTCGCTATTCATATGGTGTAAGAACAGCCATATGTAGTTCAACTAATAGAACTACTAATTCAACTTCGCAACCACTTGATGTTAATAAACATGCTTACATACTAATGAAATGTATATATATATACAGTATATATATATATTACATACACTATATATATACAATTAAGTGTATTTACGTATATATAGGGTGTCCCAAGATATATGGATAACGACTTTTTCTCGGAAACTAAGATAGCTAGAAAAAAACTAAAAAATACGTGTCCCCGTAGTTTTTTTTTAGAAATCCAAATTTAATTTGCAAATTTGTTTTGGTGCTTCGAGAAGCGAGATACATTCACCAACTTCCTTTTTTCAAATGGGGAGATGTGGTTTTTATTTAAGAAATAGATTCCTCTATTTTTTTATAAGAAAAATTTACTTGAACGGTTTTTTTCTTTGAGCGATATGTTACAAGTTATGAATGAAAACATGATTTCTATAAGAAATTTCAAACTGATATTATAAGGGTTTTTTGATTGAATAAGAAGAAAAGTACTATTTTATTATAAATTTTACACCTCATTAATTACAGATCTTGCTCGAACTGGCCCTTCTCTTAAAGGATGCAATCACATGCATTTTCCTGCCAATCGTCCCTTACGACCGAAGAAATACATCTCTAATGGTGGAGGCCAGTTCGAGCAAGATCTGTAATTAATGAGGAGTAAAATTTATAATAAAATAGTACTTTTCTTTTTATTCAATAAAAAATCCGTTAAAATATCATTTTGAAATTTCTTATAAGAATAATGTTTTTATTCATTATATATATATATATATATAATTTTATTAACTTCTGTATTTCACACTAGATTTTTTTTACTTGCTGTTACTCTCCTAGTTAAGAGGAAGTATTGTGATTGTCACAAATGTTCCAACTTGATTTTTCACCGGAAATATGTTTTGAAATCTACGAAAAAAATTTTTTTTTCAACGATGTACGAAAAATGGTTTGTATGTATGGGTTCGTGTGTATGTGTGTGAACAGAATAGTTAACGAAAAATCTTTGAAACTTCATTACTTGGCATCAAAATGTATCAAATAAAAGTGGTTTTTTTGAGATATTTTGTTAACACATACACACATACATACATACAGACCAATTGCTAAACTAATTTCTTTCGTACTCAGCAAACCTCAAAACATGTATTTCCGGTGAAAAAAACTCAGACACTATCGCAATAAGTGAAGGTAATATATATAAAGTTTCTGCTTGATAATAATCATTGCACATATGGCAGTTCTCTTAATAGTCTTATTATATCAAAAAATGTGTTTAATTTTATTTTGATAAATTTTGAACTAGACTGTCTAAAAACAATTAATACGTATTTCGCCTATGTTTATGTTTAATGTAGTTGAAAAATGTATAGCTCTTCATGTAGGATACCCCAACTCTATCAGTACCTTGGAGCTTTGCTTTTTTAGTTACTTCAAGTACTTCAAGTATTTTTAAATCTGTAAGTGTGCCTTTCACAGTATACAAACATAATTGTTCAGTTCTGATTTGATAAAGAGATACAAATACTTCTCTATTAAAAAATCATTATTTTATGCCAGGAAGTAAACCGATATCATTTTTATGAATCACTCTTGAGCTGTAAATGGTATAGTTATGTAAAACTACATTGGAACAATGTATTTATAATAAAAAAAAAATAAAAAGGTAAAAAGAACATAAAACAGAACATACTACCGTCCGGCAGTTTTGCCCGTGTGTTCGTTGTGTCCAAGGTCGCATTAGAATTCTACCCCATTCAATGTTTTCTTCATCTCATTTCTGTCATTGTTCTCATTTGTTTGGATTATTTTTTATTTTATTTATTTGTTGTCATAGTTATGTTTGTTATTTACACTTTACCTCGAACAATAGACATACTCCACTGATAAACACATAATTAAACATTATACTTTGATAACATTTTTTGAACATATTTCTTAACAAATTATTTTCTAACTATACTCGTATTTCTATTTCGCATTTTTGAACATTAACATTTTCTTAACATATACTGGACAATTATTAGTACTGATTATTAGTACTGATTGGTATTGTTGTATTAAAATAATATACTTGTCAAATCATAGTGGCTGAGTTTAATTACATTATGTTCAGAAGAAAGAGTAGTAGGTCCAATCCCAACATACACGAAATCTAGTGTAACTAGATTCACTAGAACCTCTAAACTCTAACTAAATGTTCAAAATGGTGAAAACTGTTTTAACTGGAAACTGTGTGAAAAAAAGTCGTTGAAAGAATTTTCGAGATCTCGAAAAACTGGTAAATCCTACCAACCAATCATGTTTAACCATGGATTTTTACCAAAACCTACGAGGTCTGATGCGATAGTGATACCGGAATGGGCAGATGTCATGTCATGTTTCGGACTCCTGCAATTTTTGTTTTTCGCTGATAACATCTTATTTCTTTCTCTTATTTTCTATTACCTATCACGTAATAATGATATTTATTCTATTAAAATCAGTTGCAAAAGTTATATTTTTAATCTCTAGAGATTAAAATGAAACAAAAATGTTGCCATCTTTGAATCTAACAAATTTTGAGGTTTTAAAACAATTACTAAAATAAATAACATTAAGATAGTATTTGTTAAATAAAAAAATTGTTTCAACATTTCCAAATCAATTTAATAAATATAAAAAAAAAATCTGGTGTGAAACACTCACACAACTTTCTCTTCCTGCAGTTTTCAAAATTGTAATTGACAAATTTTATAGGTAGTGTACCAAATTTAATGAAATTCGTCGATAACTGTTCAGTAAAAGCGCACTTCTGGTTTACTAATTTTCTTGAAACTCGGAATTTTTGACAATCTATTTATTTCTAATTAATTTTCCTTCGAGCCTCTAACTCTTAAGCCTTGACCAATATGCTGCTATGATTGTAGATAATAATTAAATGGGCTTCCAGAAGCTGCACGGCAGGAAACCAACCGGAAGTAACCACCTATGCAGGCTCGAGAGATCCGTGGCGCTAAGACGTCAAAACGACCAGTTTATTAACACTATCCAGGAAAACCAGAAGTAACAAACTTGGGTTTTTACAATAAAGAAGAACTGAACTGGCATGAATTGTATAGATTACACTGCCATCTATTCAAGGGGATGTTTGCATAACGACTTACTCCTTCGAGCTTAAAATGGCGACTGACTGGGAGAGGAGAAAATGCACAGGTTACCACCTCTCTACTCTTAGGACACAGCCTAATAAATTAGTAAAATATTATCAAGGTAGTACGATACCGCCCTCCAAAATAAAATTATTGTACACCGTTGGCGGCAAATTTGAATTTATATTAAATACCGAACTACCTCGCTCAATTGGTTAAGGTTTCCAATTCGCGAGTTATATCACCGCCAATAATAATAGGAACATCAGCGTATTCAGATGTTAAGCTCTCGAGAACTTCAGACATAGACTCAATGTAGGAATCAAATAATTTTGCCGGTCTCCAGTAAATTAAACCCAATATGAAAGCAACACAGCCCATAATCACCCTTAAAATCAGCAGGAAGCTATCCTTGTATAAAACTGATACTTTAAAGTTATATTTCTTATTTAATAAAATTACCAAACCTCCACTGGGGCGACCCAGGGATTTTTCTTTTATAGCATTACTTGTAAAAATCTCAAAATTGTTTAGAAAATTTGGCAGTTTAGGTTTGTCATTCAAGGCCCAGCTTTCTGCAAAACAAAGAATCCCGTAATCAGTAAGAATTTTCTGAATGGAAGTATCTAAATAATTTAATGAATTTAACCCATTTACATTGTGAAACATAATACTCAGATTTATAGAATCAGGACTAGTATTTAAATGCTGAGAAACAAAAACTTTGCCTGGTTGTTCAATCGATGAAGTCAGATTAGAATCTCCGTTTTCCTGAAATTGTACGCCATCTCTAGCTGAAGTTACGGTTGACTCGCGAGGCCTCTCGGTGAGCGATGATGATGTTCCGTTTGAAGGTAGGATTGTTAAGAACTAAATCTGGGAATAATCCAGTTCGGGAACAAACAGGAGGCGTGAATATAGTTGTTTCAATTATTCGTTTTTTCGTATTAAAAAATTATCCAAAGAGGTTGACGACTGTAAAGCGAAAAGTTTCCTTTTCTTTTTATACTAGTAGCTTTCTGTGGCGCCTCAGAAGTGCTATCCGTCAGAGATGCACAATCACTATCTCCTTGAAACGACCCCACCTCAGCGTTTTCATTGCCTCGTGGTAAGTCTGAAAGTTCGCGAACTCTGATGATTGGCGAATTCTCCTGCTTGCGTGCAAATATTTTCCCATTTCGAGTCCAAACGTACTCAAAAAAACCTTCCGCTTTTAAGCGTCTAGTCTCCTTCAAAATCTTAAAGTTGTGAGGCAAATTTGAATTTATATTAAATACCGAACAACCTATATAATATTAATATATTATGTTTCGAAGCATTCTAGGTATTCCATATCGGAAAATGAAAATCAGTAAATTGTTTTTTTGGAAGGTTTCTGTGGGAACAGTAGTGTTACGCTTTGGTTTTGACAGAGGGCGCTCCATGCAAGTCCGCTCAGTTGTACAAGTATAAATAACCCTTATCAACTTTTTTATGGCCAGCACAACTAAAGATTGAAAAAGTTGCAATTTAAAAAAAAAATTAATTAAATTGTTGACATTAATTGGAGTAAGAGACAAAAATTATTTGAGTGTTTCACTCCAGATTTTTGTGATTGTTTATTAATATAGTTTTAAATAATAATAATAATTTATTTTATTGCTTTATGGCGAAACGCCTTAAGCAAGGAGTTTGGCCAGTGTACAGAAATACAAAATGGTCAGTATATAACAAAGAATAATACACAGCACAGAAATAAAATGAAATAATATAAACATCCTGTAAATTAATTAATTAATTACATTATATACATAAGACGAACATAAACTACCACAAATGGTTTGTAGAACAGAAAATAATAAGTGTAAAATTTATAGACCAAGTTATAAATTACTGAACTTTCACTACTTGGAAAACTATTTAAAAAATTGAAACTGAATTACTTTACTTACTTTAGTAAACATTGTAATATAAGTATATTAACCAAACAGAATATCATTTCTCAGGTATGGTAGTAGTTGGTTGCGTTTATTACTTTTATTTTTTAATTTTTTAATAAGAATGTACTGACAAGTAGGTTTACAGAAACTTCAAGCTTACTATTCACCAAGCATAAAACTTCTCAACTTAACAGCTTGTTTACAATAGTTGAAAATAGCAGTAAATCTGTCCATTGGATGTAATTGAGAATAGCGCCCAAACCATTCCTTTTCAGTTTGGAAAGGCATTAGGAAACTATTAATAAGGTGATCCCTTAACGGTTGCAATACTTTACATTCACAGAGAAAATGTAGTATAGTATCAGGTAATCCCATTTTACACATCAAACAGACCTCACTAGCATCAAAAATATAGCTGCAATTATTTATATACAACCGGGTACACACTAACCTCCCAAGTCTCAATTGACTGATTACTCTTATTTTCTTAATGCTGGTATTACTGTCTAAGTAAAACTCACCCGATCCAAAATTACTAACCAATCTATACATAGGGCTGTATTTACTATTCAGCACATTGTTTATATCCTCACAGATAATTTTATTCTTACATTTTTCAATTGTGTTATTTTTTTCCTTCTTCAAAACAGAAACATCATGAGTTGAAACGATATCTAAACTACCCAAAAAATTTAACATGGATTGTTAGGAAAGTTTCGGACCTTAATTTCCTCCATTGTCGAAATGTTCTATTTAATTTTCTTTTGGCACACAGACATTCAATCAAACCAATCATTTTTCTGAAAAGAGGACACCCTATTGCCAGGAAGCGAAATCATATTAAGGGCTGCTGCAGCACTAAGTATTACATTATTAAGATTTTTATATAACTCTTCGGTATCGCAACTATTGAAATACAAAAAAGAGGAGTTTCTCAGAAGTGAACCAAATCTTTTTGTAATGAATTATTCCATCGAATTAACGTTTGTGGAGAGTTTGAATTAAGTGGCAAATCAGAAACCTGAACAGGGTGAACCCTGTCAAAATTTAAATATAAATTACAAGAAATGTGGAGTGGGTGGGAAATACATTATTTACAACCATTTTCTGACAGTATTTTAAACTATTAAGAGTGCCCTAAATTAAGTCAATTATACTAGAGCCCTGGTGTGAGACAAATGTATACTGCGCGGGGAAGTCATTCAAAAAGCGCCCGTTAAACACAATCATACCGTTCTCCTCCATGACTTCTACTAGTTTTCTACCTCTACTGTTGATTGAAGTGTCTAATGAGTCACGAAATGCAAACAAACGAGTGTTTTCAAAAACTACCTCGCTCAATTGGTTAAGGTTTCCAATTCGCGAGTTATAATCACCGCCAATAATAATAGGATCATCAGCGTATTCAGATGTTATGCTCTCGAGAACTTCAGACAGTCTCAATGTAGGAATCAAATAATTTTGCCGGTCTCCAGTAAATTAAACCCAATATGAAAGCAACACAGCCCATAATCACCCTTAAAATCAGCAGGAAGCTATCCTTGTATAAAACTGATACTTTAAAGTTATATTTCTTATTTAATAAAATTACCAAACCTCCACTGGGGCGACAAAGGGATTTTTCTTTTATAGCATTACTTGTAAAAATCTCAAAATTTTTAGAAAATTTGGCAGTTTAGGTTTGTCATTCAAGGCCCAGCTTTCTGCAAAACAAAGAATCCCGTAATCAGTAAGAATTTTCTGAATGGAAGTATCTAAATAATTTAATGAATTTAACCCATTTACATTGTGAAACATAATACTCAGATTTATAGAATCAGGACTAGTATTTAAATGCTGAGAAACACAAACTTTGCTTGGTTGTTCAATCGATGAAGTCAGATTAGAATCTCCGTTTTCCTGAAGTTGTTCGCCATCTCTAGCTGAAGTTACGGTTGACTCGCGAGGCCTCTCGGTGAGCGATGATGATGTTCCGTTTGAAGGTAGGATTGTTAAGAACTAAATCTGGGAATAATCCAGTTCGGGAACAAACAGGAGGCGTGAATATAGTTGTTTCAATTATTCGTTTTTTCGTATTAAAAAATTATCCAAAGAGGTTGACGACTGTAAAGCGAAAAGTTTCCTTTTCTTTTTATACTAGTAGCTTTCTGTGGCGCCTCAGAAGTGCTATCCGTCAGAGATGTACAATCACTATCTCCTTGAAACGACCCCACCTCAGCGTTTTCATTGCCTCGTGGTAAGTCTGAAAGTTCGCGAACTCTGATGATTGGCGAATTCTCCTGTTTGCGTGCAAATTTGTTCCCATTTCGAGTCCAAACGTACTCAAAAAAACCTTCCGCTTTTAAGCGTCTAGTCTCCTTCAAAATCTTAAAGTTGTGAGGCAAATTTGAATTTATATTAAATACCGAACAACCTATATAATATTAATATATTATATTTCGAAGCATTCTTAGTATTCCATATTGGAAATTGTTTTTTTGGAAGGTTTCTGAGGGTACAGTAGTGTTATGCTTTGGTTTTGACAGAGGGCGCTCCATGCAAGTCCGCTCAGTTGTACAAGTATAAATAACCCTTATCAACTTTGTTATGGCCAGCACAACTAAAGATTGAAAAAGTTGCAATTTAAAAAAAAAAATTAATTAAATTGTTGACATTAATTGGAGTAAGAGACAAAATTTATTTGAGTGTTTGTTTCACTCCAGATTTTTGTGATTGTTTATTAATATAGTTTCACCAACTAATTAAAACAAATTAATAAAAAAATCATGTAATATTTATTTACAATAACTCAAAAGATTAAATTAATCTACAAAGTGTAAACATGCCAGTTTATACTCAGCATCAAATTACTCTTAAGTAAATCTCCATTTGAATTATACTTCATATTGTGGTTTAAAGCGCGTGTCCAAAAATTAATGAGATGTTCCGAATATATCCTCGTTGTACTACATTTGTTTGAATTTGTCTTCTACAGCAAACACACACATATATGTATATATATGTCATGTTTATATTTTTATGCAAATTGTTACTGAATAAATATTATTGCGTAAGAATATTTTAATAAATTGCAACCTTTCTTTTAATAAATTACATTCAATAATCCATCATTATTCATTAGAAGAATGAGGGTCATAAACTAAGTAAAGAGATAAATGGTTTTCGTTTTAATATGATATATTAAATGAATCTCATAATTTATCTATTATTCTCTAAAATGTTTTCGTATACATGGTCCATTTTCGCTCCTAGTTTAGCGCTTATAGTAAAAAAAAATCTTTGTCTTGATGTGTGAATCAATTATGCGGATTTGATTTCTTTTCTCTATTGCTGTGAAATTTGACGCAATATAATAACTTCTTGAAGGAACAAAACAGAAAGAGATTTGATGATGCGGGTACAGGCTGGAAGATTAATGTGGCAGAATTCCCAGTCTGATGTTTCAATTGTTTCAATGCGTAGATTGCGCAATATGGGAGCAAAATTGTTTAGTGTAGCTCATGTAACTTCTTTTTTCCACAAACTATGTTGCCTTTTTCAGGATCGCTGATCCAGAGAGAATGCTTGAAAATAAAAACGATACAGTTTGCACAGGAACGGTATACTGTTACTTTTAACGTTTTCCTCTCCCACTACATATTGTGCTTGTAACTATTGGAAAATTCGGTTATGAAGTTCTGTCACATTCTCCCATCCTCCTTACCGCCCAGAACTCATACAATCAGATTTATATTTGTTTGGTCCCCCTCAAGGAATCATTCGATTCTATAATCTCTTTAGGAATGATTTCAATTTCTTCTTATCCTTCAGAATGATTGAAAAAAAAGAAGAGAAATAAACAATATTTTAATTAAAAACCCACACACTGTTTAAACATTATATGGAATAACACCAATGTGTTGAGAAAATTCACCAAATTAAACGTTGGCAGCGACATTTGAACAGCGCTGCTGTACTTTTATGGCGCATCTCAACACGCATTATCCTATGTGTCATGCCTACCTACCTGTACGGTGTGCAAAAGTGGGCTACTGCATCTTCAAGGACCAAACTCCTAGAGCTGCGCCTAGTTTCCAAAAATCTTATAAAAACTCTGCAGTTTCAGAGCTTTAGTCAGCCAAAAATTAACTGCCACCAAATTGACATTGGCAGTGGCCTAAAACAGATTTCAAGAAGTCAAGAAACAATCTGCAAGCGGTAACCCCTCAAATGTAACTCTCAAGAAGTTATAATAAGCAGCAATATTGAAGAGCCAATAGAAGGAGTCTTCCTAAACTTTCTTAAAGAAGGCCTTTTCCTTATCCAATCCAGCTACATGATAGAACAAACAACAGTTCTAACTAGAAATATTTCAGATTGTCAAGCCAAGTTAAGTGAAGCTATGGCTAATGTTGCGTTATGGTGCCTGGAAAATGGTTTAGATATCTCCATTGAAAAATCTGTAGCGTGTTTATTTTCAACGAAAAGAAATGCACCAAGTGGTGATGCAATAGGCTTGGGAAGGACAGGCTATGAATTCAAAGCATACATTTACATTTACAAAAAAATGTAACATCTGGTTTATCAACAAAGCTGAAATGCTGTTTGTAAATGTAACTCTTTATTTCTTTAAGGCCTGTATTAAATCGATTTTTTATTATGGTAATACAGTATACGGTCAAACCAGTAAAGCCTGCTTAAGCTATATTTGCTTAAGCTATTTTAAACAATAATTCCAAGTTATATACTGTATAGCACAAATGTTTGAATTGTGTTTGGGATTACTGAGTTCTATCCAGTGGACATGCTGCTAGCAGAGTCAGAGGAAATGCCTCTTTCTTTAAGAAGAGATTTCTTTACAGATACATTCTTAGTTTAAACAATGGCCGATGTTCCAGATTTAGCAGAATAAGTGATCCTAATATGAAAGATTTGACTTTTAAATTACTGGCAAAAAAAGCTTGTCCTCTACTAACCAAGTTTTGTTTTCATTTATTCATTTGAAATTTACAGCTGTAAAAGCAGTGTTCCTACAACTAGTAAATATAATAAGAGGTGTAGACGTGTGGGAGTTATCACCCATTGGTGACTCTCCATTTGAGCTGTTATTTACTGACGCTTCAGTCGTCGAGTCGGGTCGTCAGGAAGGGATGAAGATGAGAGGTGATGAATTAGAGGATTGGGATATTCAGAGAGGGGGTAATGAAAGGAATATTGAGATCATTGTGAATAGTTTTGTTGGAGACATAGTATGGAGCATTAGTTATGCGGCGAAGAATTTTTGATTGAAGTGACTGAACAAAGTAGATGTCTGAATGCTTGGCTGATACCCACAGTTCGAGTCCGTAAGTCCAGATCGGTTTGAGTAATGTACATAAGTACTTTGTTGGTGAATGTCAGTTTTGATCGTCTGTCAAGCAGTCGGGCTAGTAGGTAAAATTGTTTCTTCATTTCTTGTCGTTTGAGTCTTGTGTGTGAATTCCAAGTCAGGCGCTTGACAATGTACATTCCCAGATAATGTACAGTGTCCGCGCAAGGGAGTGCGGTATGATTTAAATACACTGGAGA
>JAAEAF010010108.1:0-25276 GCA_011037195.1 Triatoma infestans
CACGTGTGGAAGCCTGACAAACATGTGCCAAAAGACACACCAACAGCAGTCTCGGGACCAATGAAAGGGAGAGAGGCACTTAATTTGACAAACCTATCCACCTCCTCATTCCCAAAGATACCCATATGACCTGGAACCCAGACCAAAAGCACATCCTTCAATGAAGAAAGATCTTCCAGTCTTTTAGGACATTCCAACACCAATCTGGAAGTGAAGACACATGAGTTAAGCGCCTTCAACGCAGCTTGGCAGTCCTTTTAAATTAGTGTTACGCACCCTCTCATCCAAAATATAGCAATGAATTGCATAAACCTCAGCCTGGAAAACGGTGGCCCACTCACCAAGAGGCATCACCAAATGGTCTCCCGTCTCAAAATAGACGGCAGCCCCAGACCTACCATCCATCCTGGAACCGTCCGTGTAGCATTGGAGATAATTCTCAGGAGTCAACCCAGACGGACCCAGAGTGGGGTAGCAGTATATTTACTGCCCGATTTTCTTCTTCAAATTTGGAATTCTAACTTTAATTTATATTAGTAAACTTTTCATTATATTAGTTGTTAAAACCATATATTGATCTAAAATATCGATCCTCCCCCTCCCCCCCAAGTTCCAAAAAAGTGATAGGCATTAATATGAAGTTGAAAAGAAAATCGTTTGGATTAATATTTGTTGGAAAAATTGTAGGGAAACCAAAAAAAAACTTGCGTAAAAGTACATCTGCCAGCTGATGTATTTTGACTGATACCTTGATGTGAGAAGTCGGGGAATATCAAGTTAGAGCGAGCTTTCGGCGATTTTTGGTTTTTGAAATATATTATTAATCATCACACATACAGAAACAGGGTGTCCCAAGGTATATGGATAACGACTTTTTCTCGGAAACTAAGATAGCTAGAAAATAACTAAAAAATACATGTCCGATAGTTTTTTGTTAGAAATCCAAATTTAATTTGCAAATTTGTTTTGGTGCTTCCAGAAGCGAGATACAGGCACCAACTTCATTTTTTCAA
The DNA here is from genome assembly GCA_011037195.1 of Triatoma infestans. Lineage (NCBI taxonomy): Eukaryota > Metazoa > Arthropoda > Insecta > Hemiptera > Reduviidae > Triatoma > Triatoma infestans. The sequence goes on from JAAEAF010010108.1 coordinate 1,014, forward strand.
ATGGGGAGGTGTGGTTTTTATTTAAGAAATAGATTCCTCTATTTTTTTGTAAGAAAAATTTACTTGAACGGTTTTTTTTCTTTGAGCGATATTTTACAAGTTATGAATGAAAACATGATTCCAATAAGAAATTTCAAAATGATATTATAATGGGTTTTTGATTGAATAAGAAAAAAGTACTATTTTATTATAAATTTTACTCCTCATTAATTACAGATCTTGCTCGAACTGGCCCCCACCATTAGAGCTGCATACACATGCTTTTTCCTGCCAATTGTACCTTACGACCAAAGAAATACATCTCTAATGGTGGAGGCCAATTCGAGCAAGATCTGTAATTAATGAGGAGTAAAATTTATAATAAAATAGTACTTTTCTTCTTATTCAATCAAAAAACCGTTATAATATCATTTTGAAATTTCTTATAAGAATCATGTTTTCATTCATAACTTATAAAAATATCGCTCACAGAAAAAAACCGTTCAAGTAAATTTTTCTTACAAAAAAATAGAGGTATTTATTTCTTAAATAAAAACCACACCTCCCCATTTTGAAAAATGCAGTTGGTGCCTGTATCTCGCTTCTCTAAGCACCAAAACAAATTTGCAAATTAAATTTGGATGTCTAACAAAAAAACGTATTTTTTAGTTTTTTTCTAGCTATCTTAGTTATTTCCAAGAAAAAGTCGTTATCCATATTATACCTTGGGACACCCTGTATATATATATAAATCACGAAACGTATTTTCTTTGAGAAGCAATTACGAAAATTACGCGATTACGATACGATTGCGGCAATTCATCTTACAGAAACTAAAAACTTTAAAGACAATTGCATTTTTATTAAACTTATATTATTTTAATAACAAAAAAAAAAAAGAAAGTATATCGTTTTTTATAATGAGGAAAGAAAGAAAAGTCCCTATTTAAGTTCCCAGGAAGGCATGCAACATTGTTGATAGTAAACTGTGGAGCCGCCAGTGTCTGGACTGGATTGGTAGGGTATAATAAATTATGAATACTTCGTTAGAATAGTCTCCTCACTCCACCTCACTCCATCCCACACCCCACACCCCAGTCCTATAATAATCCATGAATTCCCTAAACATTGGTTTTAGTATTGTGCTCTATGTATATATAAGGGCAACAGGTTCTAGTCATAAATGTAAACAAGTAGTATGGGGTGAAAAGAGATTTTTGGGCGGCAACTTTGGTGGCGAGAAGATAGTGTTTGTGTGTTTGACGGCGGTATAATTGGGGTTAGGAGTCAATTTTTTTTTTTTTATTGTTTTCTCTCGTATCACTGTAAGAGAAAGTATTGCGATGATGTTAAAATCTGTTTCAAAATGGAGTTTACGTTACCGGAAATATATGTTTTGAGATATGTTAAAAATCTTCAAAATGGAGTTTACGTTACCGGAAATATATGTTTTGAGATTCCCTGAATATGGAAAAAAGATAAACTGATGTGAAACACTCACATTACATTTTTTTTTACTTATTAAAAAAAAACAAACCTTTTGGCGCACCTAATGGGTTTCTGGGCAATGAGAGGGCGGATGCCCTGGGCGAGGGAAGGTCGAAGGATACCTTTGTAGGACCCGAACCCTTTTGCGGGTTGTCCAAGAGCCTAATTCAAACTTCTATTAAGAGTTGGATAGAAGTACAGCGTCTGCACTGGTGGGAAAGTATACCAAGGCAGAGGCAGGCTAAATTCTTTGTTAAAAGAATTTACTAGGGAACTACTGAGCCATAACTGAAGGGATATAATGCTAATAGTGGGTCTACTAACAGGGCATTATAGGCTGAATAAGCACATGCACCTCTTGTTACTTGCGGATAACGCGTTATGCCGATTCTGCATACATCCCCAGCATACATCCTTTGTGAGTGTACCGTGCTGGCCAGGACAAGGTTCCTTCAACTGGGGACAAGCAATCCCGAAGCCATGAGCTACATGACGGAGCTGCTCCCAGCTTTGCTAGGCCTGATTAAGAGGCCGAAGCTGAGGGATGTGCTATAATTTTAGGGGATCCACAATAGATCTCTTATTGTAAGGTCGCAGTGGAATGAGGCTTGCCCTCCCCGCTCGAATCTAATCTAATCTAACAGCCCATAAAGGGCCAAGGCTTAACAAACGGCGATTTGAATGTGGGAGCGTGAAGTAAGCACGCCGCAGTTCCCACGCCGTTTTTACAGGTAGTGGCCTTCCGCCATGGGAACGGCTACTAACTGTAGCTTCCCCACTTTTTATCACGATGCTGAGTGAACACCGACTTTGCCCTCATGGGAATCGAATCCTGCATTCTCGCACGAAAAGCGAGTGCGCTAGCCACTAGATTATATACCTAAATGGACATCTTAGGCAATTCTGTCTCAATCAAGAAAACTTTTAGCGGCAAACTGATAGGTCCTCCCAAACCTCTCTAAAATCCATATATATATAGCAATACGCCTTCCGCTAAAAACATTTCTGCCATACTTAATGGACCTGAATGAAGACACTGTTATAATTTAGCTAGAATTTTACACTAACTGCACTAGACTTGTAATGATTTTATAGAATAAAAGGTGTATAGTTGAATCTGATAGATAGATAGATTTTATAGAATAAAAGATGACACGATGCGGTGTATAGTTGAATCTGATAGATAGATATATATGCCCTTAGGTAGATTCGCACTGGCTTATATACAGGTTCTCCCACTCTAGCCTGCTTAAGTCAGAGAGTACCAGAGAGAGTCTGTTACCCCTTAGGTAGATTCTCACTGGCTTATATACATCTTAGGTAGGTTCTCCCACTTTATATACTGTTTATTAATCTGGCTTATGATTACTGGCTTATATACTGTTTATTAATTTTAGGTAGGTTCTCCCACTCTAGCCTGCTTAAGTCAGAGAGTACCAGAGAGAGTCTGTTTTCTCTCGGTCGGGCTTGTGTTCTCTCTCTTGCCGTTACAGTGATATTAATTTATAACAAAATAATTGGTATTGTATTTCTTTATTTATTAAAGGATCAATTTAATTTTAGAAATTGCCTTAATAAGATAGTTAATAAAATAATAAAATTCTATTTGAAAATAAGTAATAAAGAAACAAAGATATATTTATTATTATCATATAATGTTTCCCATGTTTACTTTATATTTATATTATACGTGTATTAATATATATTTTACTATTCATATTTAGTACTTTGTAATCTTTCTACACCATACTAAGTTTGAATTATTTATCATTCTTATGTTTATTAATCTCTGTCGTATACATTAATTTCATAGTTCGAGTATTAATATTATACTTTTTTATTGATGTCTTATTTTTTCCTTACTTTATTTATCTTTTGAAATTTATAACCGTAGATGCCAAAAACGTCAATAATTTTCATGATCGAAGGATTTCGCTTTCTCCTTCCTCCACTCCAAGGCGTAGCCAGAGCAGCAGGCATAGAGTGGAACATATAAAAAAACTATGCGAGAGGAGTTGCGAGGCGGACACAATTTTGGGCGTGCCTTCCGATATATAATGGCTCCTAAATATTACTTTTTAAAAGCTTTTCTAATATCGGACAAAAAATTCAAAATTGAGCACACTCTTAGCTACCGTATCTAGCGCATAGCGCCAAAACCGGTGCCTTGCATACATAGTAGGCAAGTTTCCATCCCTGCTACGTGGAGGCGGACCTCAACATATCCGTCTAGTTCGGCGCATTACCGCTACTTCACGAGCAAACTCGACAAAGTCTTTAAAATTGTTAACACTTTTCATTAACTCTTTACAATCTTTACCCGGCCAGTTTTCTCCCCTCCTTTTCAGCTTGAATTCCATGTGGATTCTTACCTCGTCGAGGAGAGGACATCTAATATCGGACACAGAGGGTCTTGGAAGAATTGACTGCTAATTTTAGGCGACTCTATATGAAGACCCGGAGTATACGGGGCTAATCCGAGGAATAATATCTCGGTAAGCCTAGGCAAGCTAGCCCACAGTGATCCAAGTTTGGATATACTCATGAAAATTACTATCCAATATAAGGTTTCTCTAATCTGGGTTCCTAGGGCATTCAGGTTATGAGACAGCATATTTCCTACCCCGAGAGAGCTCTATAGAAACCCTTATTGGATCTGAACCTTTTTGCGGCATCGGAGTACTGCCTTTTTGCCTTATGAGTGCAGCCATCAGAGTATGGTTGCACAGATCTCGATCACAAGAATGTTGGGTAAAAACTTCAGGACTGTGGCAGGCGAAAAAGTTCATTAATAGCTATTCGCCCAGGCTGATTGCAGAGCCAGCAAAACCATGCGGCCATATGGATGCCTATGGACTTACTTACTGGCCACTGTAGACTTACCAAAAAGCATGCATTGTATGAACCTGTCAGGATAGCCTGTGTAGGTTTTGTCAAGAACAAACAGAAACACAGTGCATGTACTAAGAAGTCATGGTCACGCATAGGGTCATGGTGGATTTGGCTTAATAGCATACCCCCACACAATCTAATCTAATTTCTTCTAGTATTTTAGCATTCGTCTTAGATAGTAGTCTTGTTTTTTTACATTTGATGTCCATATTAAGTTTTGAAGGCGGAATAACTTGTGCTCTCCTCAAAAAGTCGTATTTTAAAGTTTGATTCTCCCCTTCGTATAAATTGAAGGCATTAAACATCCAAGCAGTAACACTTATTAGTTAGTTCTCTTATGAAGAGAATTATTAGTTAATTATAACTGTGTAAATTCAGTATGAAAAAGTTGTGTTGAGGGGGTTGAAACCAGAATTTTTTTTTTTTCTGGCTCATTGCTATGAAAACTATAATTTTTTTTTATAAGAAACAACAATAAATAAATAAATATATGTACAGAATGTGTAGGATGTTGTGAAAGAAATGTGCTTGGCTGTATTGCCCGGGCACACTTGCTGTGCTGCTCCTGGTGGTAGTCTGGAGAGTATGTGGGACATGTTGTTGTTGACTGGCTCACTCTATCTGGTGATGTTGTTGCGTATACATACCCGCTCACCCATACACACACATGTATATTATATCCAGCCTTGAGGCTCCTTGGCTCCATACAACCACACCCACCTCTCCTTATTCTTCAGCCTGACCGGCGGCAGCATATTTCCTCCTCCCTCCCCATCTAATACTACTACTACTTCTGCTTACCCCAGCCGTCTCTTACTCTCGGGACCAGCTGTTCTCCAACTAAAAACCAGCTCCTTTATTAACAAGACAACAAACCTGGAACCACCAGTAAATATGCTGCACCTGCTTTGTAGCATTGTATTTTGTTCATTTCTCCCTGGTGTATACAGTGTACAATTTTATTTTTAAAAACTACTTAGAAATTTAAAGAAACCAAACATATCATATCTTAAAAAATAACTCTGGTGTGAAACACTCACACAACTTTCTCTTCCACTAGTCCTCAAAATTATAATTGAAAAAATTGTATGGCTTGTGTACCAAATTTAATGAAATTTGTAGAAAACTGAAAAGAAACTGTCCGGTAAAAGTGCACTTCTGGTTTACTAATTTTCTTGAAACTCGGAATTTTAGCCATCTATTTATTTCTAATTAATTTTGTTTGGATGATAGAATTGCATGATCAATAGCATTTTAGAGAAAACCATAACCTCACCTCTCACCCCTAAAAGTGCCCTTAAATGAATTTTCCCAGACTTAATGTTTTAAATAAAAATTATAGATCTTTGTATGTTTAGTTTATATACGAAGTTTCAAGAAAATTGTCGGAGACATTTCATTTAAGGGCACTTTTTAGGGGGGTGGGGTTATATTTTTCTCTCAAGTGCTATTATAGTTGATTATATAATTCTACCATCCAAACAATATTAATTAGAAATAAATAGATTCGCCAAAATATCGAGTTTCAAGAAAATTAATAAACCAGAAGTGCGTTTTTATTGAACATTTTTTTTTTTTCAGTTTTCGACGAACTTCAGCGAATTTCATTAAATTTGGTACAAAAACTATAAAATTTGTCAATTAAAATTTTGAAAACTGGAGTAAGAGAAAGTTGTGTGAGTGTTTCACACCAGGTTTTCTTTTTTTTTGAGTTTTTTTGGATTCAATTTGAGTTTTATTTAGTAAAGCCACGATGATCATTCATCTCACTTCCTTCCTTGAATACTGTATTACTGTATTCTGGAAAGAAAAAACAGCTGTTCCTTTCTGAAACTCTTTTACACATTGAATTGCCTGATAGAAAATATATAAAAAGTAAATTGATATCACGGAAGAGGATTAAAAGTCCTTTAATTGCAGATAAGTTTTATAGCTCAATTAATAACTACATAAAATTAATGCGATGTTTTACAGGAAATACAAGCTTTACCAGATTACAACAACCAACACGTGCGTGCTAATCATAAGGCGCATAAGGCTCAATAGTTGCATAAATTTCCATTTAAAAATCAAGACAATTTTATTGATATTGTTTTAAATAACAAACTGGAATAATACAGATAATTAAAATTATCAAACATATTAATAATTTAGAATGAAGTAATTAGTGGGTAGTTGTAAATAAAAAGTCTTAATGACAGTAACTGGGTTATTGTTGTGGTTGCTATATGGAGTGATGATGACAGATCATAGTTGTTTCAATTATCTAGGGCTTCTTCTTCAGCTTTTTTTTTTTTTTTTTTTTTATTATGGCCACCAGTAAATTAATTTGTTGGGTCTTTAATAATTACAGAATTTATTAGTTTTTTTATGAATTATAAACATTTATTATTTCAATGTTGCAGTATATGATTTAATTAACTTTCTCTTACCGCTATAAAAGGAAGTATTGCAATCGTGTCAAATTTTCGATATAGCGTTTTTCACCGGAAATATATGTCCCTTGAGTCCGAAAAAGTGTTTTTTTTTTTTGTCTGTGTGTCTGTGTCTACTTAAAAAAGGGAAAATCGCAGGAAGTCCAAAACTTGATATTTATTTTAGTTGGTAATTTTATGGTAGCCGGCAATAAAGTTTCGATCAAAATTAGATAACCGGAAGTAACATTTTACTGAATGGGAACATCGCAGGAAGTACAAAACTTGATATTTAATTTAATTGGTAATTTTATGGTACCCGGCAATAAGGTTTCGATCAAAATTAGATAACCGGAAGTAACACTTTACTGAATGGATTTACTGAATGGGAAAATCGCAGGAAGTACAAAACTTGATATTTAATTTAATTGGTAATTTTATGGTACCCTGCAATAAGGATTCGATCAAAATTAGATAACCGGAAGTAACACTTTACTGAATGGATTTACTGAATGGTAAAATCGCAGGAAGTACAAAACTTGATATTTAATTTAATTGGTAATTTTATGGTACCCGGCAATAAGGTTTCGATCAAAATTAGATAACCGGAAGTAACACTTTACTGAATGGATTTACTGAATGGGAAAATCGCAGGAAGTACAAAACTTGATATTTAATTTAATTGGTAATTTTATGGTACCCTGCAATAAGGATTCGATCAAAATTAGATAACTGGAAGTAACACTTTACTGAATGGGAAAATCGCAGGAAGTACAAAACTTGATATTTAATTTAATTGGTAATTTTATGGTACCCTGCAATAAGGATTCGATCAAAATTAGATAACTGGAAGTAACACTTTACTGAATAGTAAAATCGCAGGAAGTACAAAACTTGATATTTAGTTTAATGGGTAATTTTATGGTACCCGGCAATAAGGTTTCGATCAAATAACCGGAAAGTAACACTTTACTGAATGGATTTTCTCAAAAATGGTGGCTTCAAACGATTTCATTTAACATCCATTATTTTATCCGTCGTAGCATGCATATTAGATTTATTCCTGACCGGTTTCGGATATTCATCCATCGTCAGAGCAAATTCACCAAGTTTGTGTAGAGAGTTCACTTCAACTAAATGTTTCTGTAGACTCACACTTGTTGGTTGTATGTATGTGGGAAGGTTATAAGGTTATGTTACTAAATGTGTGTGTTTCATGATAAAGTGAAATTATTATAAATTGTGATTAGGCATTAGAAAGCAGTGTGTAATAAATAGCATGTTTTGAAGGATACTTTATAACTAAATTTTAAGACGGTTGTTACGCATGCACAGTGTTTTATCAAGTCATTTTCATTTGGAGGGGGGGTAAGTTATTTCAGGAGTAAACTGTATTAATAAGATTAGATAAATTTTAAGGAAAGGCAATTAATGGATTAATTTTTAAAGAGAAAGGTACTGCAAAGTTTATGGACAATGAAAAGTTTGTACAAGTAAAAAATAAATGTGAAAAAGAAGAAGAAGCAGGGTTAATATAAGAGAACATGTAAGTAAATTGATATGTAAGAAGGTGGTAGCAAACAGCAAATTGGAGATGATTTTAAATTAGTAATAAAGGAAATCAAATGAGTGTTTTATTATTTTTTCATGTTTATTTTAAATGATATTAATTTATATTTAAATTACATTAAGAATATGATGTGGTGGCGTTTGTAAAGGTATTTTTAATAGGGCACGGTAGGCTATTTCAAATTATCATGAAACACACACATTTAGTAACATAACCTTGTAACCTTCCCACATACATACAACCAACAAGTGTGAGTCTACAGAAACATTTAGTTGAAGTGAACTCTCTACACAAACTTGGTGAATTTGCTCTGACGATGGATGAATATCCGAAACCGGTCAGGAATAAATATAATATGCATGCTACGACGGATAAAATAATGGATGTTATCCAGCATTGTGGACCCAGCCACATTTTCAACGATTTCATTTAAGGCTAGGAATATTAACTAGACATTATAAAGAGCTGTAACTTTTAGCTTGGAGTCACCCTTGCGTGTCCCCCAGCATTTCTCCAAGTCTCTCATCTCCCAAAGTCTAACTGTTTGTCGCGAAACTTCTTTATGACGGCAAGGGCTGCTTCAGGATCACAAAATGGTAATGATGATCCCTCCCTAGCCAACTGATCCGCCCTCTCATTGCCCTGTATTCCCGCATATCCGGGTATCCAATAGAGACGCACCTTACCCCTCCGAGTCCCAAAGCATTAAGCCTTCTCCTACATTCTCCCTCTGCAAAAAAGATTTACTTGAAATGTAATATACTAAACTACATCATCCAGAAAAAAATACCTTGTCGAAACGTCGTATAATCTTTAAAAAAAGTGTATTATTTTTATTGACCACTTCTCGTGAGATCTCCTGCAACTATAATCGGAACGGTCAAGAATCATTATTATTATCATCTACATTAATATTAATTATACAAAAGAAACGTGATTCCAAAAAAATTCTGAGTTTGACAAGAAATATTGGTTAACTAAATTTACTGAAGAATTTTGTTTTTTTGCACTTTACTACGATTTTTCTCTATAAAAACACCAACAGATTTCATTAAATTCAGTATACTAATTATAAATACAGACAGACCTAATCACATTTGTTTAAAAGATTTTCCAAAAAATGATTAGACAAAGTTTTTTTTCTGTAAGAAATATTAGTCGTCATTAAGAGATATGAACGTTGAATATTATTAGACGTCAGCAATGGAACTTGACGTATGCTTAAAATATTATTTTTAATTTTTATATTTGTAAATAGCAATTAAACTCAATTGCACAAATTAATTATTTTATGTAAAATGAATTGAAATAAATAAATAAATAAAAAAAAAAAAATCAAAACAACAAGATGACTTTTTTTTTTGTTGCTGCAGATGTCTTCTCTAAATCCTAATGATGAACCATTAATTACAAAAGCCACAAACATACATACATACATACATACATAACACACACAGAGGAGAAAAAACGAAAACATATATGAGATGATTCATAATACTCGACATATCATATGTAATGATGATGGTGATGATTTGAATATACATACATACATACATAATTTTATTGTTTACACTTTGGCGCCATCCATCCATTAAATACGTATCTCAGTTTCATTCTTCTTATAGAACCTAATTTTTTTTTTTTTTTTATATATATAACATTCTTTGTAAATAGTAACTTGATATTTATTGTCCCAGAATAAAATAAACATCTGCTCAATAAAAATTAACAGCTGATTACAAAAAAAATGATTAAGCAACCATATTGAATAACAATTTTTACTTTCTCTTTACTTTCTAGTAAGAGGAAGTATTGTAATTGTGTCAAATTTTCGATATCGAATTTTCACCGGATATATCCGTTTTGAAGTCCCCTAAGTCCAAAAAAAAAAAAAAGTATTTTTTTAGCAAATGGTCTGTGAGTGTGTTTGTGTATGTGAACAGTATAGTTCAAAAAACGAAAAATCACCAGCAAGTTCAAACTTGATATTCTATTTAAGTATCGTCATGAGATTCGACAGTAGAGGTTATCTGTAAAAATTCCTCAACCGGAAGTACCACTTTACTGATTTTTTTTTTTTTTTTTATTTACTTTTTTGGAATTTTCTCGAAAATGGATCGCAACGATTTTCTTTAAACTTGGAATATCAACTACACATACAAAAATCTACAATTTTTATTTCAAATATTTCTCCGGTAAAATGCATTTGAAGTATATATAGCGCTCTCGGTTCCAGAATGAATGGTACGCCTGGTGCTGCGGTCTGTTTTAAGACGGAAGATTCTTCTCGAACGTTCTTATATGAAGGAAAAGGATTGTGAGATTCGGTCTTTTTAATAAATAAGAAAACTTAAATTCTTGCCAATGTTTCAACAAATATATATTGTCTTTTTCAAGGCATAAAAAAAAAAAACTATCAAATAATCTTCAAAACATAACATACATAAGTTTTTAAATTTGTTATGTTTTGAAGATTATTTGATAGGTTTTTTTTCATTCCTTGAAAAAGACAATATATTTGTCGAAACGTTGGCAAGAATTTTAGTTTTCTTATTTTTTTGAAAAGACCGAATCTCACAATCCTTTTCCTTCACAGAAGATTACTTGGCAGTGTTATCTCTTGAGGAATGGGCGATTGTTTTTTGGGCTGAGTTTTATGCTATTCTTTGTTGTATAATGGATGTGAGAAGGAGAGAGAGAATTAGGTAGAATGGATTTTAGAGAAATAAACTGGAATATATGCTGAACACATTATAATGAAAGAACACATAAAGTACAAGGTCTTTACAATAGAAGTTAGGTAGCGAGAGAAATATAAAGAGACAGACTGGCTGAGTGATGAGAGGATGAGTGAGGTGAAGTCAGGTTGCTGACTGTTTGTAAACTGGTCGTAAACTCGTGAAAACTGTCCTATTGTAGGGCTAGCTCGGCTATATATATATATATATAGAATCTCCCACCATAGTCTGGCCTAGGTAGCGAATAACTAGGTTGATTCTTCGTTCTTCGGATCCTATGCATCTTTAGTGATTCGCATTCCAGTTGTATTTTGAATGAACGGGTACGTAACACTAACTTATAAGGTGTTTGTATTTGCTCGGACAGTCAAGCTGCGTTGAAGGCGCTGAGTTCATGTGTCTTCACTGCCAGTTTAGTACTAGAATATTGTAGAAGACTGGAAGAGCTTTCATCTTTGTAGCATATTCTTCTAGTCTGGGGGTACCAGTTATATGGGAATTTTTGGGAATGAGGAGGGGTGGAGGAAGGGTTTTTCCCAAATTAGGGCCTCTCTCCCTTTTCCATTGGTACTGAGCGTGCTATTGGAGTGTCATTAGGTACATATCTAAGCTTCCAATTATTGATAGTTTCACAGCATTCATCCTTATGAGATTAGTTCAGTGGGTTGTCGGCAATTTAAGATGCTCATTGGGGGCTAGGCAGGTGCTATTAACATGTCTTTGATAGACCTTTCTCAGGCATCTGGCATACCTGGATACCTTTTTTTTTCTTTAGAGGGAGCCCAATGCAGTGCGAACTTTACGATCTATTGTGCTATGCCTCCAAGGTGCCGTAGGCTGCCCACAGCACCCCTTTACAGACGTCCCAGGCGAACCGTCTACAAGATTTTCATCAAGTTAAGATCCCTAAGGAAATCTAATAACCTGTCGGGCTCTAGGGAGAGTATATATTCTCCTCCTCCTCCTCCTTGTAACTACGCAGATTCTTAAATTTTTTCTGGATGGCAGCCTCGCAGGGAGATGTAATGAAGTTTCCTCCATCTCCCCCACAGAAACTGTATGTGTTGTCACTCTCCAAACCCTCAAACTTCGTCAGGCTCCCTCTGAGTCGACAATACCCCATGAGGAAACCTGTAAAAACGCGGAGTTTGTTCTTACTGAGGCCGATCCAGATCTCCGTTAGTTATAATTTCCCAGGCAGATCTAGCCTGCCGCAGTCTGGGAAGGGAGTACCATCCTACCTGGATACCTTATTAGACATTGTAGTTTAAGGAGAAGTTTTTTTTTTTCTGATCTAGACCGGGTTTGTTGTTGTTTTTCTTTGAGATATCTCTGGGATAACGTAGGGTTTGATCCCGCCCCTCAGACGAATAATAATAATAATACACGTATCTATAGGCCTATCACTTTTATTTGAACATTTTTTTCAAACAAAATATTTTTAGTAAGTTCTAAGCTATAAGTGACGTAGACTTCCATCTAAAATGTCATATAAATACATTGTAATTATATTACAACTACATAACTAAATAAATATTAAGAGGTTAACTAAAAGTTTACTAGACAATCACAAGTTTGTAGAAAATATGTCAGAATAATTGTCAAAAGCAAGAAGAGAAAGGTTAAAACAGAGCTTTATAAGCAAAACTTCGTTAAGACTCACATGTTTTATGGATAAGTATTATATATTAATAAAAATAAATAATGTAATAAAAACTTTATCGTGATCTTAAGTTAGTATTGGTAGTAGTACATTATACTTGAAGCAGCGAAGAATACGTACGTGTATGTGTATGAAAGTGAAGGGTAGATTGTAAGAGTGTAAAGCAGTGACTTGAATTATTGTAAATTATTTAATAATATTCTGTATTTATGTCTGTCCAATTCGCTCAATGTTTTTATCTTTGTTTATTATTCACTACCGACAGACAGCAAGTTCCACCTAACTTCACAAATTATAAATTGAAAATATTCTACTTATCCTAAAAATTATCCATTTCAATTAATGTTTGTATAAAACAAAAAATACATATTATAAAATGTTGGTTTATTACTTTCTCTTACTCCTAGTAAGAGGAAGTATTGTAATCGTGTCAAATTTTCGATATCGAGTTTTCACCGGAAATATCCGTTTTGAGGTCCCCTGAGTCCAAAAAAGTGGTTTTTAGCGAATGGTCTGTGTGGTGTGTGTGTGTCTGTGTGTGTGTGTATGTATGTGAACAGCATAGCTCAAAAACGAAAAATCGTAGAAAGTTCAAACTTGATATTACGTTTAGGTATCACCATGGGATCTGACGCGGTGCGTTATGTGTCAATATTCCTCAACCGGAAGTACCACTTTACTAGTTGTTTTTTTTACGTTTTTGCAATTTTCTCAAAAATGGCTCCGAAGATTTTCTTAAACTTGCTATATCAACTACACATACAAAGAGCTACAACTTTTATTTGAAACATTTCTCCAGGAAAATTCATTAAGGGCACTTCTGGGGAGGGGTGGGGTTAGGTTTTCATCTTAACTGCTGTTTCAGTATATTAGACAATTCTGTCATCTAAATAATGTTAATTAGAATTAAATATGTTGTTGAAATTCCGAGTTTGAAAAAAATAGATAACCGGAAGTGCGTTTTTACTGAAATATAATTTTCAGTTTTGGTATTTTCTCGAAAATGGCTCCAGCGATTTTCTTTAAACCAGCGTTGGTAACTATACATATAAAGAGCTACAACTTTTATTTGAAACTTTTCCCCTGATAAATTCATTTAAGGGGACTTTTGGGGGAGTGGGGTTATGTTTTTCTTTAAAATGCTATCACAGTTGATTATACAATTCTGTCATCCAAATTGAAATAACTAGAAATTAATATATGACCCAAATTCCGATTTTCAAGGAAATTAGTAAACCGGACAGTTTTACTGGACAGTGTTTTCACTTTTCGACGAATTTCATTAAATTTGGTACACTAACTATAAAATTTGTCAATTATAATTTTGAGTACTGGAGTAAGAGAAAGTTGTGTGAGTGTTTCACACCAGATTTTAAATTTATTAATATTTTTGATTCGCCGAATTATTCTCCATTATTTATTTTATCACTGCCACCCAGATTTTAGACATTCAATTTATCAATTACCAAATAATATCAAATTCATCATTTCGTTTTCCATTGTGACTGCAGTATGTCCCCCACCGTGTGTTTACTATTCATCTGTCCACTTTGCACCACGGTAATTCTAATGAGTTCTCAAATCTGGATTAACGCTATACCCGTTCCATATCTTTTTAAGAATTTTGCTATGTTTTAATTATTCTAAAAATATTTTTTTTTACAGATCTTATTTGTATTGTTGAGAAGTTTTTAGAAATTGGCCTGTGTTTGTGTGTATTTATGTTTGTATGTATTTATGTCAGCATAACTCAAAACGACAAATTCGAACAGTACGTGACATTTGAACTTGATATTTTGTTTCCTTTTCTATCAGGTGATTATAGCTGCATTCAAACGGCCCATTATTATTATTATTATTATATACTAGCAAACCCGACCACGCTTCGCTCTGGCTGTCAGATTTTTAGGCTTAACCATGCGTGATTACAGATAATTTGTTTCGATGCTTTGGAATACCCTTGTCTACTCATTCTTCTTTTGATTGTACAATGTTGCAGAAATTAGATAGGAAGATGATTTTTCCCGTTTCCGGATTTGTAGGAGCAGTGCCGTTACCGAGTTCGAGTAATTATCTTGAAAATATGGCAGATGTTGGAAAAGTTTTGAAGTTACACTCTCATATTCGTTGTTAAATGAATTTTTTTTAATGTGCTCCAAAGAGTTGAATATTTCAAGCAGGCATGCAATTCATCAGCTGATGTTGAGCGTTTGCCTGAAGTCACCGGCTAGTAACACCAATGCTCCCACCAAATGGAATCTGATTATTTCGCAATTCTTTCAATGTATGGTCTTTTAATGCTTCCAATGATTTCTTATAAGCTATTGTACACTCATCCCAAACGATGATTTTGTACGCCCGAAGAACCTTTCCCCGTTCCTGATATTTTAGAAATGTTACATGTTAGGTTTTCTGTGAAATGCATGTTTAAGTCGTGACAGTTTAAGAGCTGAATGCGCTGTTCTTACTTCCTGCCATCAACGTAGTAGCAATACCTGAAGAAGCAAGTGCTAACGCAATATGGCCGTTTGAACGGATTTTAGCTCGAAATTTCTCCCGTTTCCGTGGGTACTTCCGAATAAAAAGTATATATAAACACTCAGATATATAAATGTAACTTTGTGTAAAAATTTCAAGTCAATTCATCGACTACTTTTCGAGTTTTGCGGCCACAAACATAAGGATGCTGAATTTTTATATATATAGGTTTCTTCAAATCTATTCTTCAAAAGAGGTCATCTCAACCAAACATCTAAATTTCACTCCATTATAACATATCTGTTACATATTGCATATATATATATATATATATATATATATATAATCTATATAATATGTGTGTGTGTGTGTGTGTGTTGTTGAATGTGTCTAGAGAGATAAAATAATGTACAGTAGTTATAAAAATAATATAAATAAATAAATAAAATGTTTCTAAGAACTCTCAAGTATTAAATATATATATATTATATATAAACTAAATAAATAAAAATCAAAGTCTTTATAATTTAAAGAAAACAATATGACTAATTACAAAAAATAAAAATAAAAAGTAATAAATAAAGAAAAAACTCGCATTATGGAGTCAGATGTTATTGCGTCTATTGTTTCAGAAATTTTTTTTTTTTTTTTTCATTTTATTTTACTAGAATATAAATATATTATGAAACTGGCAACAAAAAAAAAAAAAAAAAATTATTGTATTTATTATTATGTATTGGCAGCAAAATTCTGATTATTATAAAATAATATAATCTCAGTACAAAATACGAATACCATTGCATCATCATTCAATAATAATAATTGCAAAAAGTATTAAATCATCAAAATCTAATAAGATTATAATATATTTAATATTGATTGTAAAAGTTTTTGCATATAATAATTAAAATATTAGTTTTAAAAACAAATTTGTATCTGTCAGTGTCTCTCTAAAAAAATAACTGCCAGTTTTTTTTTGTTAAAGCTAAAAAAAAAAAAAAAAAACGTTCTTTGGAATCCCTATTTTTAATGATCCAGTTTTGTATCCAAGATTGGCTCCTAATTATTGGTTACCATTTTATTCATGATTTTATATCAATATTGCAAGGCAATGGGAAGCTTGATTTGTAAATTATAAGATTAAGTTTTCAAATATTATTATTACAAGTTATTTACTATAATTAAATTAGCTTAAGCTATAATAAATTAGCTTACACACACACACACACACACACACACAATACATAATTTGCTGAAAACCACTTTTTTGGACCTAGGGGACCTCAAAACGGATATTTCCGGTGAAAACACGGTATCGAAAATTTTGACACCATTACAATACTTCCTCTTGCTAGGAGTAAGAGAAAGTAAAAAAATAGATCGATTTACTAGAAGCGCAACTCATATTTAGGTGTCGAATTTTTTCGGGAAAAAAGTTTTTGAACAGTAATATTATGTAGATTGATGCTATCTTCTGGACTACAATGTCGTCATTTCAATTATTATTATTATTATTATATATTATTATTATTATTATTATTTTTTTTTTCCACAGGTGATACCTGGGTTATTCTCTTGCTTACGGGTTGCTTTTGCTACCAAGTAAGCTAGATGTGTCTTGTGTATCACGTGTTGTTCAGAAATTTCCGTACAGTGTTACAAGTTTTCAGTGTGACAGCTTTCTGTATCTGTTGATGTATGTATGGGTGTAGTTCTAGTGTTTCTATGTTGCGGATGAAAGAGTGTGGTGTGACTCCTGTAGGTGATATTATAATTGGTAGTATTGTTATTTTGCTCTGCTTCCATATTTGTTTTATTTCAATTGCGAGAGGTGTGTATTTGTCTATTTTTTCCTGTTCTTTTGTTTTGATGTTTTTATCATTGGGGATGGATATGTCTATCATGTATGTGGTGTTCTCATTTTTGTTTACTAGTGTGATATCTGGTCTGTTGTAATCTATCGTGCGGTCAGTTCGTAGTGTTGTGTCCCAGTAGAGCTTTGTGTTTGTGTTTTCCAGAACGGTTTGTGGGTGGTATTTGTAGTATGGGGTCCGTTCAGTAATAAGGTTATGTTTTAGTGCGAGTTCTTGGTGTAATATCTTTGCAGCTGCATTGTGTCTGTCTGTGTAGTCTGTGGCTGCCAACAGTTTGCATCCGCTGGTTATGTGTTCTATTGTTTCCGGGAATTGTTTACATTTTCGGCATTGGTCATTCTGTAAAGTGGTACTATTGCTTATGTGTTTGATGTAGTTTCTTGTGGCTATTACTTGGTCTTGTATTGCGATGTTGAATCCTTCTGTTTCTGGTTGCAGGTCACCTTTTGTTAGCCATGTGTATGAGTGTTTTTTGCTGATGTGTCTCTGGTGTACTGTATCATAGTTATTATTATTATCATTATTATTATTATTAAGTTAAATTCACCCCCAAATACATCCATATTTATGTTAGCGCTAAGTAAAAATATCCAAGTTTAAAAAAAAAAAAAGTGGTGAACTGTGTTAACGGTATTAACTGATATAAATAGCTAAAGGTCGTATATTTCACATTCTCCATATTTCATCAGATTTTTTTTTTTTTTATTATAATATCTGAATCACAAGACTTTTCTCTTAAAAATTTTCTTCACACTTAACAATTTTTTTACCAAAAATATTTATTAGTCTTCAAATTTTATATATTAATTAGAGTATATAAAAACTTAATAAAATGATTTTTATTTTTTGAAGAAACAATAAAAGCTCCACTTTACCAAAACTGCTTTAAAATGAACTTTTTCGGTGGAGGTGGGGGGGGGGGACGGTTTCAAAGAAAAGTGTTTAAGGCCTCTGTAATCATAGTTAGTATAATAAATTTAATGAAATCTAAATCCTTGGGTAATTTTTTTTAAGGGGGAACATCGCTGATAACTAAGGAACGGATTTTTATGTATTTAAAAATGCCAAATATTTAATTAAAATATACATTTATTTTCGTCAATTATGTGGAAAATATGTGATTTTCTTAAAATATTTTCTGGAATATTTAAGTAAAATGGACATTTTTTTTTTATGAAAATGGAATTTTTTTTTTTTGGGACAAGTTATAATTATTTATACAAGAAAAGAACATTTTTACAATTTATAATAATTTATTAGGAACAAAATAATTTGTTTTTACAAGTTATAATGATTTATACAACAAAGAACATTTTTACTATTTATAAAAAGATGTGTTAAATTTTCAATTTTGAAAACTTCACTCTTCGAAATTGTTTGCAACCACATGAAATTTCAAATGTTGGAACGTAAAGTGACGACGATCTGGGCGTAAGATGGACTTGTAGCGACTAAAAGATCGTTCAACATCTACAGATGTTATAGGTGCCTTGCTGAAAGTTATCTCGTTGGTTGTAAAGGGTACACGATGTTCTGAGGTGACTTCTGTTCCACTGATAATATCAGAAATCTGGCAGATGGTCTCCCATCCTTTGTTCTTGCTCAGTACTTCTACCAGTTTTGATCTGATCAGATCTCCCTTACTCCCAGGTATTCCTTCCACCTTTTCGATGACTTTTTTAACGTTGGAAACTCGTTTTCTGTCAGTCGAACACTTTGGGACTCAAGTTGGGTAATGGCTTGTGCAAGAAATACGCAATTGTCAGAAATGAATGCAAGGTCGTTCCTTAAATTAGGTTTCTCGAATAAAGAGTTGGCAGTATTTATCGCTACTGCTTCGTCTTCGAGATGTGAATTGGACACTTCAACGAACGAGCTGAAAGAACAGACAACGTCAGACAACTTCAAAGAACTAACAAGTGCCCGTCACTGTTTAGCAGCATTCTGTGTAAATTACAATAACCATTGTACCCACTGTGATTCACAGCCCTACAGTCTGTGGTTCACAGTTCCTGTCAACCACCTCCCAATTATGAAAATATGCCCAAAATGAAAAATATGAAAAAATATGTATATATTTTGATTAAATATGTAGAAATATTTATTTATTTTGATCAAATATGTATAAATATGCGATAACATCCAAATATGTGGAAATCTGTGAAATAAAAGTAGACTCAAACGGCTTAAAAAGTGTCAGTATGAATACTTCTAGTTGAAAAACGTCTGTAAATTGCCTAGAAAAAAATATGTAAATACATACGAATCCGTTCCCTACTGATAACACTATGTATAATGTAAAAAGTGTCAGTGACTCGTGGACTTTACTCTAAAGTGGGTAGAATATATTAGAGTGGTAATGAGTAAGGTAGATGACACGTTGTTACTGCCGAGTGAAGTCTGCTATATGAACTCTGCTATCTTTCGCCGCTGTATTTAAGCAGTTTCTCCCACTCTAGTCTAAGAGAGTGGTCCTGCCATTTTTGTCTCTCTCTCTCTCTCTCTCTCTCTCTGCTATGGATCGCACTCTTAGGATCCTATTACATTTAGATGACAGAATTGTATAAGAAACTGAAATAGCACTTTAGTGGAAATACATAAACCCACCTCTTCCCTAAAAGTCTCCTTAAGTGAATTTTCCGAGAGAATTGTAGCTCATCATATGTGTAGCTGATATAGATAAGTTTAATGAAAATCGTTGGAGCCATTTTCAAGAAAAGTGTAGAAAACTGAAAACAAAAAATAAACTGTTTAGTAAAAAAAAAAAAGCACTTCCGATCAAGCGATTTTTCTTCACACTTTGAATTTTCTAAAAATATTTCATTTTAATTAAATACGAGCATCATTCAAAATAAGTAACAAAACAAATCGCTTTAGCTAAAAAACGATTTTATTCAATCAATACAAAACTTTGGCTACTTTTCAACATATTAGTACCTCAGCAACATTTATACAATTGTACCATTGTTCTTCTAATTTGTGTATGTCACTGACAAAATTTTTGGCGTAGATCATGAAGCCAATTTTGCACCTGATTTTTTAACTTCTTCATTGGATTGAAAATGTTTCCCACGTAGAGCCTCTTTAAGGGGTCCAAACAAATGAAAGTCCGATGGAACGATGTCAGGGCTGCAGGAGGGGATATCGACGGATCTCCCAACCCACTTTTTGAAGTGTTTTTTGAGTTTCAACTGTGCCTTGTGTTGTGGGCGTGCGTTGTCATGAAGCAAAATGTTGTCATGACAGTTTCAACACTCGCTTGCACTTCTTCAGCTATCAATATTCAACAGTAATACGCTTGTTGTCCTGAATTAACGCGTTAATGCGAGATTCGTGGGAGGAGGTTGTAACTTCAACCGGTCGTCCAGTTCTTTGCTCGTCATAGACACTTACATGGCCACTTTTAAACAGTTCTACCCATTTTTTAAACGTTTGAACGCTTCAAACAATTATACCCGTACACTTTCAACATTCTTTCGTGGATTTCACTTCTTTAAAACCCTATCACTGTGCGTTATACTACATTTGAGGTTATGCTTACCAAATACTCTCGAAAAGCTGATGAGAAACTATGTACAACGATGCCAACTCGACGCCCTGAAACTATTGTATTGATTAAACAAATCATTTCTGAGCTACAGCGTTTTGTCTCTTTACTTATTGAATTACCCTCGTATTATTTGTATGATAGAATTGTATAATAAACTAAACCAGCACTTAAGAAGAAATCATAATCCCATGACCCAGCCCCCCCTTCTAAAAGCCACGTTAAACGAATTTTCGCGGAGAAATGATTCAAATAAAAGTTGTAGCTCTTTATATGTGTAATTGATTATGCTAGGTTCAAACAATTATACACTTTCAACATTCTTTCATGGATTCCACTTCCTTAAAAATCTAATCACAGAGCGTTGATCTTTTAAGGTGCAATGCTCGAGAGGACTCGCCATTGTTAACTGATTATATTCGAGGTTATGCATACCAAATACTCTCGAACAGCTAATGAGAAACTAAGTACAAGGATACCAACTTGACGCACGGAAGCTATTGTATTGATAAAACAAATCGTTTTTGAGCTAGAGCTGGAATGGCAGTCGTATTATTTGGATGATAGAATTGTATAATAAACTAAACCATCACTTTAGAGGAAATCATAATCCCACGACCCACCCCCTCTTCTAAAAGCCACATTAAATGCATTTTCGCGGAAAAATGTTCCTAATAAAAGTTGTAGCTCTTTATATGTGTAGTTGATTAAGTTATGTTTTAAGAAAATTGTTGAAGTCACTTTTTGAGAAAAGATTTAAAATAACCACAAAAAAGTATATTCAATTAAATGGTACTTCGTGTTTAGGAATTTTGATAGATACTATCTATTGTGGGATCCCACATTTTAAGCTAAAGGACCTCAAAAAAATAACTTGTATTTCCGGTGAAAACTCGATATTGAAACTTTGATACGATCGCGGCAATTACAGAAAGTATAAAAAGTATGAAATGTTATTTTTAATAAATTGTTATTAATAAAATTGAAATTTAATGTTATGATCGTAATAAAAAAATAAAATGTGACATAATAATTATTATATTAATTATTTGTTGAAGTGCTAGTTAATTAATCATATTAGCTGAGTAGAAGATGATGTGGATCATGTGACCTCGACACATTACTCTAGTGATGACTAGTAGTAGCTCTCTAGAGAGAGAGTTGAACATTTTAAAGTGGGTGGGCTATAAATATCATCTATATTGTACTTACATTTACTCTATACATGATTACATTCAGCTCAATCAGTGATTAATAAACAATAATGCATTTTTATGAATTCAAAGGGAAATTTTTTACAATATAAAAAAAAAAATGTTGCATTAATCAAAAATAGCACATAATGCCTCTATTTTTAATTCTCAAAGCATTTAATTTTTTTTTTTTTCTTTCTCAGTTCACACATCCAATTAGAACCCATTCACAGTGTACAGCTGATAAACTAACTCCATCTTCTACTTATCCCTGATAGAAGTAAAGTGGGCAATAAACAAAAATCAATCTATTTTGGAGTTTCCTCAATTAAACTTGTCTAAGAAACAACATTTTTTCTTTGTTTTTTTCTTTTTTAAATTCAACAATGATTTTTTAGCAATCCTTGTTTCTAGCAGTAAAAAAAGAAGCTAAAATGACGTTAATCTAGTTGAATGGAATTCCATGAACTTGGCTACGTTTTAATAAACATTACTTCTATTAAAAGCAATACAATTGAACAAGCAAATTGTATTGATTCAAAGAAACAGTTGTGGTATTATGGCTTCATTTCTTTTAATTTAAATTGAATATATTTTTTCTAATTTATTTATATAAGGGATTCTGAAGAGGTTGGAGTGACATGGAAAGCTTTTAGCATACAGGCTAAAAGATTTATGAAATATATATATAAGACAGGGGGGGGGTATGCTTCCGTAGCAAGCATGAGGCGCTCTGGGGTGGGAGCCCAGGGGCTATACACAGTAAGAGGATGATGCCAAAACTGTGAAAAAGGAGGACCAAGATGACTCTTAGCCTGAGTAGGAACAGATTTCTCTGGTGACGAGGCTATTTACAGGTTATTCGGAACCTTTGTGCAGACCGTGTCAGGAGCAGAAGGAAACGAACTCCCACCTTTAATTTGATTGCGTAACAATAACCAAATTGCGGTGTGAAACCTTCGGTACATTGTGACCTGAGGAGATAGTAACGCAAAAAGATCTAGTGGTGAAAGTCCTTAAAGTCCTTAGGAGGGGAGGGTTCACGTACTAGAAAATTGGGGATGGCACAGTAAACCTGGTGCCGGGTATAGCCCACCCGAAGTTGGAAATCTAAATCTAAGACAGGGTGGAGGGGGACTTGAAGTAGGATACACTTCCTACACTTTGAATAGGATACAATTTGGGGTCTCTGGTAAGTGTAATTGACTAGACACGCTTGGATAGCCAGTCATTTACACAAAATAAGCAGGAGGTATTGTCCTCTATGTCAAAAATGTGATGAGCGAATCAGGGAAACGGTTTACCTACTATCAATGTTCCCCGTTCACCCATACTAGATTTCGCATATTTGGGAGAGCAACACTCTCAAGGGAATGTTTGGGGAAGTTGTGAGTTTTAGGGATATTTTGTGATGTTGTAGTTAGACTGGTAGATTGCTGAGGGAGTCTACTTAGGAGTAAAATTGTTTTTTTTTCTTTCCTAAGAGCCGAGTTTCGAAGAGCGGAGAAACACAGAAATGAATCAGTCTAGTTACTCGCTACCTAGGTCAGACTAGGGTGGGTGACTCTGAACATATATACAGCCGAACTAGTTCCTATACAGGAGAGTTTTACAACAGTTATCAACCAGTCAGCCACCTTACTATCTTCTTATTAGTCAGCCAGTCTGTCTCTATATATATATATCTCTCGCTACCTAACTTCTATTGTAAAGCCCTTGGAGTTTGTGTGTTTCCTCTTATTAAACAGAGTTCAATATTTATTCTAGTTTAAACTCATTCTCTCTAGATTCTCTCTCCTTTTCACATCCATTATAGCCAAATTGGCCTAAGTACCACGCACTTTCGGGCATCCAATCATTAATAAATAATAAGTGATTTTTTTTAAGTCATTTTTATACTGATTGTTTTATTCCAAGTTTAAAAAAGCCGCTTTTTAAAAAAAAAATCTGGTATGAAACACTCACACGACTTTCTCTTACTCCGGTTTAAATACAATAATCAAATTAACTCCGGGTTAATACTTTTTGATACCTTGTAGTTCAGAAAAGTGCGCCAATAAGATTGAACCAAACTCTGATATAAAATTTTGAACTTGAACGCCACAAAGTTCGCACGAATATCAGTTTTTTGTTGTTTTTTTTGGGGGGGGGAAATGATGATACAGTTCCATCTTATAAACAAATTCTTTAGTCCCCAAAAGTTTTGATTAAAAAAACAAAAAAAAAAGGCTTATACAATCAATTTTAAAACTTACATCAATAATTAAAGTTTCATTTTTGCAAATATCAACTATTGTTGGTAACCTCATTCCTACAAAAAAAATCTGGTGTAAAACACACACAACTTTCTCTTACTCCTGTTCTCAAAATTATAATTGACAAATGTTATAGTTTGTGTACAAAATATAACGAAATTCGTCTAAAACT